>OMMV01205793.1:0-17410 GCA_900302635.1 Chatrabus melanurus
AATTCTGCGGAAGAAATGCTGCTTCATAAGTAACGTAGTGTACCACGAGGTGCTGACAAGATAACTGAGAGAATACATTTACTCAGAATAGCCAATGACATATAATCACTGACCACAATATTCCACCTATAGGTCAGCAGAGGCTAAGAATAAAATGGAAATTGTTGGGGAGATAGTTCCTAAAAATTCAAGGCTACATCAGTTTGGTCTCTGGCAGTATCCTTTGCAGTATAATCCTCATCACTTTATTCTTTCTCAACTATAAACACCACTCATGCATGGTACATACTCACGGGCACTGTCTACTAGTATTTATCTGTTTGTAGTCAAACTTTAACCAACATTGGCCAAGTCCGGTTAGGTTTACCAACATTAGCGCACCGCAGTGATGCTGTGACTTTCACAGTAAAAGTCTTTAAGGTACAGCTGCCCAAGCTTTGACATTAAAATACTTTTACTGTGAAGCACATTCAGAAAAACAAGCTGTCAGCAGCAGATTCACATTGAATTTACTGCCTGCAGCAAGAGATACCAGCAGACAGTGTTAAGAGAAGCTATGCTGTTGCATTTGTGGCCAAAAATAAAATGCAACAGTGCAGCTACGTTATAACATTTTTGAGGAATCCCACCGCAGGTTTTGTCTGCAGTGCGTTTTGCTTCCTTTTCAAAAATAATAGCTCATTTTAGAAAACAAAGTCAGTCAGTATGGACATTTTTACAATATGTGAACTAAAGGAAACAAAGTTCAATTTTTAAATTGCTTTTATAATATATTGTGTTTCTGTTGAAACAAACACAACAGACTTAAAAATTTGCAATAAGAGATGTTGCGTCATTAATATGGAATAACAGCTTTGACCATTTTTAAAAAATAAAAATAAATAGAACTTGCTCCATCTCTTCATGTTACAGCCACGTGAGACTGTGCAGGTACTTACTGTACTGGCACTGGTCTCCCTCGTAGCCCGGTGGGCAGCTACAGGTCGGCTGGTTGCCCACGTTGACCGAGCAGTTTCCTCCATTCAGGCAGTAGTCAAGACAGGTTTGGCGATTACAGCTGGGCCCCGTGAATCCCTTTAGGCATCGGCAAGTCGGAGCACCTACAGCAAAGATGCATTAACACTCAGATAAAATAGTTCAAGGGCAACACTTTTCACACAAAAGGCTCTAGATACTAAAACTATAAGTATGAATATTCAATAACATGGAAATAAGCGTAATTACTGCCACTTATGTAAATGGGGTGTAATTAAATACAAAAAATTAAAAAAAGACAGGTGGCCTGAAATGACAGGAGTTCATGACACACTATAGTGGTCATTATTTATGCAAGTTTTCTGCTCGTACCTGTATGAGAAGCCGTGCACGTGCCTCCGTTCTTGCAGTAGTCCCTGCACTGGTTGATCTCACATCTCTCGCCGGTGTAGCTGGGCTGGCAGCGACACTTAGGTACCTGACGGGCGTTAAGGAAACAGCTCCCGCCGTTCTGACACTGAATATCACAGGAGCCTGTAGGGGGCGCTGTGGAAAGGAAGATGGCCACAGCTGAATGTGCAATTTATAAACAACCTCACCTGTTAATGGCCGAGCTAGTCCAGGCATTTCGGACCACAGGAACAGCAGTGGTGAAATGTTTCGATTTCATGCCGTGCTTTCATTACAGACAGAGACATTTTTTACAGACAGCCGAACTTCCGGTCGCTAGCACAATTTTTTGATCGCATGTAATACTTATCTGATATGCATTGTGAATATGTAAATGGTAAAAAAAAAAAAGCACATTGAATGATAATATTAGATTCAATTTGGGTCACATGCATATGTGGATGAGCTGGCCTTTGAAGTGAATGATTCATAAGGAGCCGGTACAATAAAATCAACGTTTTTTTTTCTCCAGTTGCCAGCAGGAGCTGACGTTATACCCCCTCACATTTTGGGTACAAAACAATGGAGAAATTAAGGAAATTTAATTAAGAACCACACCTTGATATCATACCAAATACTTAAATAAAGCTTATTTTGCATAACATTTTGTATTTACCAGTTTCTAAAACACGTTTTGATATATTTATATCAGATACAGTTTGAATTGTAGTAACGGGTGCATCTTTTTGTGTTTTAACAGGCCATTTAGGGCTGCAGTTGACTGTCTAATATTTCTGTGACTGACAAAATCTGAATGTTCCTGGTACAGTTAAAAAAACTAAAAAAACTACTGTATTTAGTGCCACCGATATAACTGCAGTTGCTGTCATGTTATTGTGTGCACAGTCTGCATCAGTTGTGTAACTGTGCATGATGTGTAAGTGTGCGGCACTTACATAATGGTGACTGTGTGGGACTCGGTCTCTCCACACATGTCCCGTTGTCGGCAACGTAGTTGTTAGGACAGGTGCACACTGGTCCGCTGGGGCTGAGCAGACACAGCCACTCACACTTCTTCCTGTCACACGGGTTAGTCACTGAGAAAGACAAGACACGAGGAACACGGCGTGACACGTAGAAAAGCCATGTCACATGATCAGAAATTTGTACCAACCTGTTTGTTGGCTTGTTACCACAATTACTTAAAGACTAATGAAGAAATTACAACACAACTCGGTCAAACATGTTTGTTGTAGGTGTGAGAGAAGCACAAGAAGAGCCTAAGCTGTGTGAGGAACCTGGCGACACTCACTCTCCGGCTGCTTGTAGCGGTGGTACAGGACGATGTCGGTCGCGTGATTGATGCCTGTAGTGAGATTCTCCATGCGGCTTTTGCCAAACTTGTTGACACGGAAGACGACGTTATTGACATATGTGACCCCATATATGTAGTCCTCAAAGATATCGATACTAAATGGATGGAGCAGGTCTGCAAGTGACAAAAACAAAACAAAAAGAAAGGCAGGCAACATATTAATGTCGGAAAACAGATTTTTAGAAAAATGTCATATAGAAAAGAGATCAGTGCAGACAGAACTCAACTGTTTTTGATGCCAGAAACAGCAATGACAGGGTCAGAACCGTCCAGACGAACACTACCGATGACTGAGAGTTTAGCATCTGCCCAGTACAGACGCTCGTTAAAGTAATCCACAGCCAAACCTGGAGAGGAACAATGGAAGAGGCTTACAAAAAAAAACAATTAAAAAAAAAAAAAATACCACCTGCATTTTTTTTTTTTTTTTACAAACTACAAAGAGAACATTGTAGATGAGAGAACGTAAAAATGTCTAACTGTTAACACAAAGTGGAGAATCGTGGGAGATAAACATGCATGTTCAGTTGACTTTCCACAGAGAAATCAGGGTTAAGAATCCTAATGTACATATTAACTGTGTCTGCATCCTGCTTTGCACTGGTTTGATGCATTTCTTTGAAACTTGGCGCACAGCTCCACCTAGGTGTTGGCCAGCGCATACTTCATTTTCGTTGTAATTCTAGCAGAAAAGTTAACGGACATATTTAGCGCCCAGAGTCCCACTCTGCTCCTGTATGATGAGTCTCCTTTAAACTTGGATTGCTGCGCATTCTTAATTTTCATCATAAACCTTAAAAACAAAAAGCCATTCCCTTCCTATGAGACAGACCTCCTCCTCCTCAGCCAATACAGGTGCACCATGTTTCTCCTGATTATACATTCCCGTATACTTTTCTGAACATACGACGATTTGGAAAACAATTACAATTTCTACCATGACTATTTTACAAAGAGAAGAAATTAAAGCAAACTATTATTTTGGTGTGATGGCCTGGGTTAACTCAGTAAACTGATCAGTGTTTATTTAGAAAGCTCTGAATTTCAGATAAGAATCGGAAAACTAGGAAATGATTATTTACCACCTTCAAGTCAAAACTAGAAATCAACATAAACCTGAATGTCACACATGGTAATAACAACACTCTACAGGATTAGAAATCAAGAATGAGTACATTTAAGAAGATGAACATAAATTAATCTTCTTTTTTTTTTGCAACATGATTATCAATCTGGATCTTTTGTCTTTTATTACTTTTTCCTCGGTGCATATGTTCTGAATAATAACTTTTGTGTTATAGAGCTATGTGTACAGTAGAATGTGAGTATGTAGCTGAAAACACCATTAAGCGATGTTTAGTATTAAAGGGGTCCTACTGTGCAAAAACTGTTTTAAGCTGCCTTTTACATTTAAATTTGGTTGGGCTTTCCTGTTATATTGCCTCAAAATTTCACAAGTCTATGTCTATGCATGTCAAAGCTCTCTTGCACTAAGATAAATTTAGGGGTGAAACATCTTATTTTAGACGTTTGCGACATATGTCACAGAAGTCCATATCTGGACTCCCTCTGTGAGACACATCCACTGAACTGGTCTGTGTGGCACTCCCGTACAGTCTGTGGAAGAGAGACCATAGACCATACACAGGATAAACCCTCTGTGACGTCACCCACAGGTTTTCTGAAGAGCCGTTTTGAAGTTCAAAAAGTGCTACTCTGGGTGCCGCCATGTGGCAGTGCTTACTCCGGCTACGTCCCTGCCAATCCAGAAATGGCTAAAGAGCATGGGCAAGACCCTGCGTTACCTGGGTGGGACGAACGAAGCCTGAACACGTCCCCATCTCAGAAGTATCAAACAAGTTGAAGCTAACAGGCTAACCTTGGTTCGGGTGTTTTATTAAAGCATATTTTTGGGGACTGGATGGTGGCTTGGGTGTGGACATTAAAAAAAAAATTATGACCGGCTTATTTCCTCAGGAACCGTGGAGTAACTGGAGCTAACGTCATCAAGCTACCGACAGCTGCTAACGGTGCTAACATAAATTAAATAACAGGAAAATTTCACTTGACGGAAATACTGGAGCCGCACAGCAAGCCGTATTTTTACAGATATTTGTAATAAAATGCTCAGAAAGGACAGACACTGTCGGTCCACAACAGTTAGCAGCCACTGCTAGCGGTGTCTGCTACCGGAGCAGACTTGGCTCATGGCACACACTACCTGTCACTCAAAGCCACCACAGCCCTAATGATTCATAACGTTATAGCTTAAAATATGTTAAACTGATGGGTTATAAAAAAAATTTTTTAAAAATTCACCCCACCGTACAGTTGTCAGGAAGGGAGAAACTAACTATAGAGACCAAAACTGTTTTTTGTACCAGATTGTAAACGCAGGGCTCTCAAGTTTTGAACTCAGTTCAGAGTGAGATAAAGTGATGACTTATTTGTGTTATACTAAAGGGTGCCCATACTTATTCACACTATTGTTTTGGCTTTGATATTTTTATTTTATTTATGTCACATTGTAGAGATTTGTTTTCACGGTGAGTTTAAACAGCATAATTTTAGAAATTTTATAATAAAGAAGCCTGAATTTCTTTTTTAGTTTGATGTCATAAAAAAATTTAAATGTGTAAAAGCTCATGGGAGCACAATTTTTTCACAGCACTGTATGTTATGGAGATATTTATCGTATTGAGTAATTATTGACTTGCAACTATTTGAATATTTATTGATTTGCGTAAGGGGGAAGTTAAAGAAAGGTCCATGACGGGCTGCGTCTCTCTCGCTCTCTCTCAAGTGTGGCTTAAAAAAAAAAGTCATTTTTAGCGGGATCACTTCAATTTTACCCGGATGCAACAATGCTATTTTTTGATTGGCTGTTGGGTAGCTATACTTCTTTTTTGATTGGATGGTGCGAAGCTCCTTCTGCACATTGCGGGAGATCCACTTGATACCTGCACCTCGTCGACAGTTTAAAAAAAAGTGGTGGGCGTTGTCCTAGTAATTTCTCTGCGTGAGAAATACAAAGTGTGGCGTGTGAACTGGTTGAAATGCGTGTGTCTCACGCCCAGTGCGTGAGACTTGAGAGCCCTGGAAACGTGTTCATTTCTCCTCTAAAGTTGGACATTTTAACGTGGGGGTCGATGGAAATGCGCTCGCTTTTTGGGCAAGCCTCAAGCGGCCATTCAAGGAACTGCAACTTTTTTCCTCTTCCGGGTAGGTTTCATTTCAGAGCGCCAGAGACTGGGGCTTGAGAGAGTACAGAAAGATGGTACCACTCCCTTAAGAAGGCCGTGGTTAGGGCTAGCTGCAGCACCTTCCCACTTAAAGTGACAAGCACAGATATAGGTGGTTTGTTAGAAACCTAATTTATTAATTAATTTTTTAAAAAAATGCATCACTTTAGTGTCTACGGAGAATTTCCAGCTACATAATGTGACCCTGTAAAGAAAATCTTACATTGCTTATACACTACTGACCTGTGGGCCACTGGATGTTCTCATGCACTAGAGTTTGTCTCAAAGTGCCGTCCATGGCAGCCGTCTCAATTTTAGGATGGTTTCCCCAGTCTGCCCAGTACATTGTACTGAAGAGAAAAGCACATTTGGAAAGTGCATTCACAAATAAATCATGACAGAAGTGACCGTGTCAGCTATCAAATACTATCTCACCCCCTCTGTGGATCTACAACGATGGCATAAGGCTCATCTATCATGCCAGAGATGATGGTCTTGCAATTCTGGCCTGTCATCTGAGCCACTTCGATTACGTCTCGTCCAGAGTCGGTCCAGTACAGGTTACCAGCCACCCAGTCCACTGCGATACCACGGGGCATCTTCAGCTCTTTGATCTGGAAGTGAGAAGAGGCTTTCGTAAGACCAACACGTGTTTGATGAGTCACGTTGAAATATTTCATACAACACTTGTAGCAGACTTCTCTTGACATATTGGTTTTCTTTAAGCAGCATCACCTGTAGGTTAGTGATCCTGCCCTCGCTCTGCCGTCGGTTGCGGTGCGAGTTAGATGACGTTCCTGAAGAGGAGGACGCAGACTGACCAGGAAGTTCATAGGAGGAGATGCGTCCCGTGTGCCAGTTGGTCCAGAAGATGCGGTTGGTCTTAACGTGCAGGTCCATTGCATCTATGCGAACGCTGGCATCGCCCTGGAAGGTCTGCTCATAGCGCCAGTTAGGCATGCCGGGGTCCAGGCTGCGAATTTCATTGTCATCAGCAATGTAGAGAATCTGTTGACTGCTGTTCATGTCTGGAAGGAAGACGGATGTTTTTTGTATGAATGATGAGAGGAGTAAAAAAAAATAAAAAATTTAAAAAAAAGTGCTAAGGGGGATAAACAGTGTGGAAGAGAAGCAGTTTTGGTCCTCACTGTCAGCCTTGCAGGTGTCATTGATCCTGGTGAAGTATTTATGGCAGCTGCATTTGTAGGAACCTTTGGTGTTGTTGCAGATGTGGGAACACGCGCCAAACTGCAGACACTCATTCTTATCTAAAAAAAAAGAAAAGAAAACCAGAAAACAACCGATTCAGATCAAAGCTACACATCTGTTTTGGAGCGCACAATGCGAATTAATCATCGTCACAGCTGCGGCCTTCTGGCCGATTGTACCTCCACAGGTGTGATGGCCCGTCTTGCGGAAGCCTGGTTTGCAGGAGCAGAAGGAGTCTGTGCTGTTGAGGACACAATGGGCCTCGTCTCCATCGCCACACTGAGTCCTGTTACTCCTGCATTCGTTCAGTTTGGTGTCTGAACATGGAAACGCAACGACACAAAGTTGAGTCAACGGATTTAAAGTAAACCGATGAGACTGTTGCTCTGTGGTCAGTCGTGAGGAGGTAAACCTCTGACACGCCACTCACCTGTCTTACAGTTGATCTCATCGGAGCCATAGTCCTCGCAGTCGTTAAAAAAGTTGCAGCGCAGGGTGGAGCTAATGCACCTGCCATTAGCACACAAGAACTCATCCTTCTCACATGTGGGAACAGCCGGCGTGACCGCTGTGAATACACAACACCGTAAACACACACACATCAACACAATCCCATGATGCCTCACTGCTGCAAAACAGCACTGCAACTTACGGCAGTCCAGCTCATCTGAACCGTCGCCGCAGTTGTTGACGCCGTCGCACCGCTTTGAGATCTGCAAACACACACGGTCGTTTCGACAGCGGAAAGCCCTGGTGGGTGGACACTGGAACTTCCCTGATGGATGAAGTTAGGACAAAGTGGAGGAAAGAGAAAATGTCAGGACGGTTACGGAAATGACAAAAGATGAAGGCAAAAGGATGTGTCACACTGCACGCTGCACTCACTGCATTCCTCAGGTTTCTCGTCAGAGTTGTCCCCGCAGTCGTCCTCTCCGTCACACTTCCAGGCGAGGGGTTTGCACAAAGTGTTGTTACACTGGAACTCATCCAGAGGGCAGTGACGCCCCGCTGACAAAACCAACAGGTGTTTGCATGAAAGCCTTATTCATCATTAGCATTCATCATTAGCACATAACATTTAGGGGTCCTATCAGAATAGTTCACATTCTTACGTTTCTCTTTAATTACCACCGCAGAGGGGGTTATGTTATCCTCTGTTTGTTGGTTAGCAGGATTCCTCAAAAACTAATACAGAAAACTTCACAAATATTGTTAAGAGGTTTTGTTTGGCCTGGAATTGATACTAGTAAAGTTTAGGAATACTCGATTTAAGGAAGGCACTCACTAACAAATACTGGTATAAAAGAACCGATCAAACTGTCGTAGGATATTCTTGGATAAGTCTTTGCTGTGGAGAGCCAAAAATGAAGAATCTCCTTCATGGCAATCAAAATAACAAGAACCCATCAGAGATGGGAACATCCCCCGCCTCCTTTGTTCTAGACCAATGGGTACCTGAAAATAAAAGAGTGACTTTGTGCTATGCAGCAAACAGGCTTCAGAGACTAAGTCTGTATCCAGAAATCCAGGAAAATTTTAATTTTTATAAACAAATTTCAAACTCAATTCAGGATACACCCAGAATCATTCACTTGCAAACTTTCAAAATGCTAAACCAATGGGAACCTGGAAATAAATGAGTGACTTTGCGCTATACAGCAAACAGGCTTCAGAGACTAATCCAGAAGTCTGGATCAAGAAATCCAGGAAAATTAAAAAAATATATATATATTTTTAAACAAATGTCAAACTCAGTTCAGGATACACCCAGAAGTATTCACCTGCCAAGTTTCATAAAGCTAGGCCAATGGGAACTTGAAAATAATTACTAAGATCTAATTGTTAATGGCGGATGCCCCGACGGACGGACATCATGACGACAATATCCCCCTTTCCACTAATGCGGAGGCGGGTGATAAAAATGACTTCTATTAACATGCTCTATCTGACAAGAAACAGATGATTCATGTGAGACAGCACATGTTAATAGAACTCATTTTTATTCAACTTTCCCCAGATTACATACGGTACTTTAAAATTGAGGAAATACTTGGAATTGCAGGGATGCAGCCACAATATTTGAATACAAGTTTAAATATTTGTTTTGATATTGTGTGACAGTGCAGTGGCACAAGTCAGTGTGCTTGCTTCCAAAACAGAAGGTTACTGGTTCAAGACCATGTGTGCCCATTCTCCATGTAATGTGGAAGTGCGTCAGTAAGGGCATCCGGCATAAAACTTGTGCCAGATCGGATCCGCTGTGACGACCACAAGCAAAAAGGGAGAAGCCAAAAGAAGTTGTTGTAGACAAGCTTAAGAAAAAAAAAAAAAAAAACTACCAATGATCAATTTTTTTGTTTACACATGCACAGAGACAAAAATCCACACTCACCAGCAGTTCCACAATTCTCCTCGTCACTGCCGTCCATGCAGTCGGCATCAGCGTCACACCGCCAGCGGATTGGGATACAGTGGCCGTTCTTACACTGGAACTGGTCATTATCACACTTGAGATCACAGCCATGCTGAGGAGAAATAAGGGATGGCGACCAAGGATTTACTTTCAAAAATACCACATTATTACTGAATCATTTTTTTCACATTTGCATATGTAAAATAATACTACCCCCCCCAAATTAATTCCCTACCTCATCGGATCCATCAGCGCAGTCATGGTCTCCATCGCACTTCCACCTCCCAGCGATACAGCGGCCATTAGTGCAGGCGAACTCACTCTCTGAACATTGTCGAGGGACTACAGAAAAAAGAAACGATTGAACGGCCTCCTAAGTCAGTTCTAAAGTTTTCATCTTCATGACAAAATACAAGACAAGGGTTGAAATAAACACGGAAACTAAACCCTAAAAGCAGCAGCATCTAGTGGTGAAAGGTACACAGTACACCGTCATTACAAAATGAACTGAATGAGAATAATAGTGATAACAGTTTGATAGCGCAGGCGATGAATGAGACAGAGGCGAAACAGAAAAGACACACACAGTGGAGGAGGGTTCACACGTGAAGGTGGAGAAACTTACCTCTGGCTTGTGCCAGGGTGGTGTGGAATGAAACAAGAATCAGGTGAGGTGAGATGCATCCGAAATGACAGTGAATGGAAATGCGTTTAGTGGAGATATAGTTAGACATGACAGTCAGGGCAGTTAGTTAGCAAGTATGAACAAGTAACAGGATAAAGGTGCCAAACATACATGTTAGTGGAGACGAGGTACGGGAATTAGTGCACTGACCAGAAAAACGAAAACAGAAAATACGTGTTCATGACTAATACGAGAGACTACACGGACTCTAACCTGAACCTAACGGAAACCTTAATCTGGTGCTAACCTTAATCTAATGATAGCCTTAACTTTAATCAACCACTAATCTGAATCCGATCCTAATGCTAACCTAACATGAACCTTAACTTTAACCTAACCTTAACCTCATCCTAACACCAACCTTAATCTGGTACAAACCTTAACATAACGCTAACCTAAACTTTAACCAAACACTAACCTTAATCTAATTTTAACATTAACCTAACACTAACCTTAACTTTAACGTAAACATAACCTTAACTTAAAAATGCCCTTGTTTTAAGGTAAGGACGGGGGGGGATTTACATTTGTCATGAATAAATAAAAAGTAAATTTTCCACAAAGAGTTGAACACAGGTTTTCCATTGAAGTCTCTGGTACCATCACCACTCAACTACAGAACCACTGAATCAAAAATGAAGACTTTGGTAGGCCTTAAGCAGGAGGTGTGGCACCTGTACATACGTTAATTGTCACATGGTTTGTCCACAACTCGCATGGTTCAGTGATGTAGGATTTCCCATTTGGTCAGGTATGTCCATGAAGACTCCCTGAAAGTTTTCCGAGAACTACCTGATTTTGGATGTGGAGCATACGACTATTTATACATAGTGCATTTGACTACTGATTGACCATAGTAAAAAACAAACAAACACACAAACAAACACAAACCATGGTTAGGAGTCTAAGGGAGGGTTAGTGGATGGGTTAGGACCTTTGTTATTTGGTCCTCCACCTTCAAGGCAGCGACATAGATCACTGGTCCTCACACTGTATTCGAGTTGCATGTATGCCCCCTCATGGTCATGTACAGACACTGCAGCGGGCAGACTCTTTAGTAGCTCTTAGATGAATGAACTAACATGCAGGCCATTGGTGGAGGACGCTTTCCTCATTAGTGTCTAGCATTGGTGGGCAGCAGCACCGATGGCAGTTGTTGGCAGCAGAGAAGTGAATGGGATTTTCAATTCAGTGACACAACACGGCAACGGGTGTGTATGGCATTGCCTGCACACTCCGGCAACGGTCAGTCAATAAGAGGACACTGTGGTTGGGAAAGTCACTGGAAACTACCCCACAATCCAGCAGAGGACTGCTGTTGTTCCTGGTTAACAATATTATGGAGTCTTCAACTCATGCTGCTAGCCTGGCAGAAGAAGACAGTTTCAGCTTTACAATCAAGTAAATCATCTACGCAATACACGCAACACGTTACACACAGGAAGATAGAACGGTCATAAACTGGGCAACTTGAAAGCCGTGACTGATGAAATGAAAGACTGGACATGCCTTTGTTGCATGTGAAACAAGCAGTCACACTATATACTGCTCTGGCAGCACACGTGCTGTCGAGAAGGCATTACGATAATTGTTGATCAAGAGATGAACAAGTTCGTACTAGGATACAAGCCAGTGAGTGACAGACTAATGAGCATCAGACTACAAGACAATCCATTTAGCATAAAAATATTTCAAGTTGAACAGTTTTACAACAGTTTCCCAAGCCTATAACTCCGTCAGAGTTGTCTGGGTGTCTTGGTGGCTTCCTTCACTAGTCTCCTTCTTGACAGTCACTCAGTTTTTGAGAACCGTCTACTCCAGACAGATTCACTATAGAGTACAATACTGTTTGTATTTCTTAATGATTGACATAAATGAAGTCCAAGACATATTCAGTGACTTGAAAATGTTCATGTATCCATCCTCTGACTTGTCTCAAGAAAACTGGCTGCAAAAGTGATTGTTTGTGTTGAAAATAATCCTGATATTTCTTTTATCCAATTACTTATGGACATATTTTCAGTTTTTGGGTCTGTTTTGTTTCACAGGGTCAAAAAATAAAGTTTCTTTTTATCAAATGAAACCACCTCAGATTGAATGTTGAGATGATAGGTATTCCAGGAAGAAGAAGAAGAAAAAAGAAGAATCAAGGCAATACCTTGAACCAATTTCACAAAAGTAAATTAACAACTTTACAAATGTGATGAAATTTATTATTTGGTTGCAAAACATAGACATAAAAAAAAATCTATGAAATAAATGAAGGAAATTGAAATGATTTTATTGCTATATATCCATCAAGCAACCAGGGCAGAGAAATGATGTGTATTTTGAGCCATCTCTTCGGGTCTTTTTGCAAATATTACCAGAATCCATGAATTGACAGAAAGGACAATTTTTGACAGAAAATGATGGCACTCAGTTTATTTTGTGATATTTGTGATAATGACCAATTAACCAACTTTTGCTAACTATGTTGAAACATGTTCAAATTTTTGGATATATGCAGTTTATTATGAATATTTTTATTGTTGTAGTGGGAGGAACTCAGTGACTGAAAGGACATTTTACTTGACGGAAAATGCATGTTTCGCCAAAAGCAATAATCCATAGTCTTTGATCTGCACAGGAAAGTAAAATTGCTCTGTATTTACTATATTGTGTTCTTACAACAAATGCATCAAACTAGAATGGTTTTATTAAACCATGAAAAACATTTCTTTTGAATCAAAGTAAATTTTTTATGAATGAGACAAAGAAAAGTGTATATTTTGGACCTTCAAACAACCATAACGTCGTCAATATTTGGAATATTCCTTTTCCACTTTCTCCTCCTGCTTCAGCGAATCAATTGCTATAAAACTACCCTAATGATTGCAGAACTAAACTGCTAGATAATATTATATTTGTCTGGAAAGTGTTAATTCTCAACAGACCCCAAAACTGAAAATATGCCCTTGAAATGGAGGGACTATGTATACAAATAGCTGTAATACCTTAATGGTTAATGCAATATTTTTGTTTAAACCCCTTAAATTAATGCTGAAAGTTTACACTATAAGCACATCTTGATTGTTTCATTTCAATTCTATTGTGGAGATGTACAGAGGCAAAGTTACCAAAAAAGTAAAAATAAATAATCAAATTCGACCAAATACTTATGGACCTGAACGGACCTGAGTAGCCACATATGCCAACGCTAACGCATTGCCACATATGCAAAAGCTAAGCACGGTGAATATTTGTAATACAGTTTGTCAGTAGATAATGTTACCATGCCAACGGAAACATTTCTGCTATAAACGGAAGTACGCTCCACATCTGGAAATCTGGCAGTTCCTGGAAAACTCTCATCACTGACCAACACCGGACGAGGTAAAGTAAAAGACACCGACAGGTTACAGTATGAAGTTGTCCTTCCCCGGCTGACAGTAACACTTACCGCACTTGTCTTCATCAGAGTTGTCCCCGCAGTCGTTGTCATAGTCACACTGCCAGCGGCCCGGGACACAGCGGTTGTTCTTACATCTGAACTGGTACGGCTCACATGTTCTCTCAGCTGTGCACATCACAGAAAACATGATTCCAGTAAAACTCAATAGAAAGGGCGCTGTCCTAACACCAAAATATAGAACCTTTAAATGTCTCCTCAGTGCATCGATCTACATGAGTGCAGACTCTCACCGCACTCTTCCTTCGGTTCATCCGATGCATCGCCGCAGTCATCCTCACTGTCACACTTCCAGCGAGCAGGGATGCAGCGACCAGAGTCTTTACAACGAAACTCGTCTACTCCGCAAGTCATCTGGGCTGGAGGCAAAAAAATAAATACAAATATTCAGGAACAGTTAAACTGAAGACATTAGTGAAACTCCACATGGTAGCGATTAAGCAAAGATGAAGATAAGAAGGGTATCTTACTGCAGTTGGCAGGTTCATCAGATCCGTCGACGCAGTCGTTATCGCGGTCACACACCCAGACGCGAGGAATGCAGCGTTTGGTGATGGCGCACTGGAACTGAGTGGGAGCACATGTGACCTCAGCTGTAAGAGAAGACGACAGGTTGGTTTTTTTCTCTCACAGAAACAATTTAAGCCAGAAAAGCACATTTTGAGGAAGTGGACTTTAATGTACTTACGACAGTCCTTCTCATCCTCTCCTTCTCCACAGTTGTCCTGGCCGTTACAGCGGAAGATTCCCGGAATGCAGCGGCTCGGGTGGGAACATTTGAACTGGCTCGGCAGGCAAATGTGAATGTCTACAGGACAGCAACACACAAAGGCAAGCAAACAAGAAAAGACAGATACAGCAAGATGCAGATTTTAAAAAACATCAGAAAGCAAATAAATTTAAAAAATTTTTTTTTTATGTACAGTCATGAAGGTTTTCGCAAATGTATAAGAAGCCCATGAAGTGAGACTAGCACTGACCAGAGATCAAAGATTTCCAGAAAGTTTGCCGATGTACCTCTGGCTATGTCGGCAAATGGCGAGAAATTTTAAACATGTTTAAACATCGGCGGAGTCCAGCAGAGGCCAGCAGAGGCTAGCGGACACCGACGTTTGCAAATACATTTGTCTACATTAGCAAAACATCTAGGCGTCACTGCGCCTTAACCGCGGTTAGCATCACCTGAGATTTGTGTGACCACATATGCTGTTAACACATGACTGCATACATATGTCAATGTTAAAGCCCAGTTCTCACTTTCAGGGATATGTATCCCAGAAGGTCACAGTTTGAAACCTTGCCAATACCTTGGAAAATCTGGGAGGTGATATTCCGTCATTGTGTCGTGGTCTTATTTTAACCGTGGGGTAATTTACAAGCTGTCCAAATATTGCTTTCTTCCATTGCAAACTCCGACATACTTTGGTAATCCCTTCCGTGGAGCCCGTAACATGCCACGACATCACCGGGAGGTTTTGTGGAAACGGCATGGTTGTGCTAAAATTATACTATGGGTGTGCTACAATTGTTTTTGCACACGACACATGGTACAAGTCCATCACATTACGTCATCAAACCATGCCCTGGATTACATTCGTGGGCAACCATGATCTTCACACGCCGGTTTATCACGGCTATAGACCGTGACCTTCTGGGATTGATATCCATGAACAGCAATAAAACAGCAACACCTCCATGTCTGAAAACCCAGTGATTCCTGGAAACTTTCATCTCTGTGTATGTCTCGAAAGAAAATTACCACAGTTGGCCTCATCTGAGTTGTCCTGGCAATCGTTGTCTCCGTCACAGATGTAGGCAGGGTTGGTGCAGATGCCAGTACCACATTGAAACTGCCCCGGCCTGCACTTGAATTCCGCTGTTAGAGGAGAGTTACAGGGTAAATGACGCCATAGTGCAACACTACAGAACCGTCCCTCTCTTGATTAATATTAATCATACTATATCCCTCATACAGTATGTACAAGAAATCCACTATCATCTCTTAAATAACTTTAAATAATAGTCAGGTTCACTGTGTTAAATATAATTTCATTACTATACATTTTTAAAAATTTTCAGACTATGAGGAGTTTTTTTCAAATGGCCACCACAAAATATGCATTTTCTTATCTGCTTGTAATCAATCTAGCAGCTTTTAAATATGCTAAACCTAAACGTTCTCGGTCAAAGTATACATTGGTAATATATCTGATCCTTGCACCTGGCTAATTATCTTGAAATCATTGATGGGATCTATAAAAAATGATTATTGTGTCGACATCTTTCAACCCATAAACCTTTCAGTACATATGTTTTAAGTGACATTTTCAAGGACAAGAAAACCAACAGGCTGTATAGCTAAACTCCAAATTCTAACACCTGATGCATTTTCAAGAAATGTTCATCTTGTCAGCATTTCTATACTATTTCACCAACATTCCTTTAACTGAAATAATTCTCTTTGTAAAGTTATATATGTCAGTGATTCTTCAAATAAAAAGAAAATATTGATTTCATTTAGGTTTGGCTGTTGGTTTGCATCCATGAGCACTGATTTGGTTCTTTTAATGGGATCATTGAATAGGAAAACACTGGTTTAGCCAATCTAATAAAGTTGCTCGATGGATTAAAATCACATTTTGAAAATTTTGTATTTTATAGTTGCTAATGAAAATCCAAAATGGCCACCATGTGAATGTTGATGCAATTAACAACATTGATTTTCAAATTCCCCAAGCTCTGATGATCCAAAAATGTAAAGGTTTCCTGATGTACCAAATTTGTGAATGAAAAACTATTGCGAACCTAGCTATGACACTTACGGCAGTCGGCCGGCTCATCTGACCGGTCACCACAATCATCTTCTGTGTCGCATTTCCACCAGAAAGGAATGCACTTGTCATTCTTGCACACAAACTGGAAGAGGAAGAAGAAAATCAATCAGCGTGCTCACAGAGCATAATACCAAAACCAAACTGATATAAAGTCATCGATAAAGCAGCTGGGAAATGGCAGGTAGTCAGCTAGCTATCAACTGACAAACACCAGGTCAAAGCCGTTAAAGGCGCAATCTCACCTAGACGTTTGGGCCAAAGTAGACGAACGTATTTGCAAACGTCGGTGTCCTCTGGCCTCCGCCTGTTGATGCTGATGAACGTCAACCGCGTCCAAAATTTTTCAACATGTTTCAAATTTCTCAGCGTTTGCCGACATACCTCTGGCTACGTTGGACACCGTTAGAGAAAGTTAATCTCCGCTACGACCAAGTTCCCTACGCTAGCCTCCGCTAGCCTAAGTTACTGGTGCGATCGTCTACGCTGGCTAACGTTTGGGTGCTGCTTCACCGTGCCTGCTCAGAAAACTGGACAGTGGTGTGTCGATCCCCTCTTCCGCACGATGCCACGTTGGCAAAAGTCCCGCTTGTTCTAATGGCGCGCTGGCTAACGCCCGCCTCCACTGGCCTCCGCTAGCACCACGTTGTGGAACGCCGAGCTGCGTTAGAGGTTCGCTACCAAACTCCGGTAACGAGATTTTTGCTGACGTTTGGCCAATTTTCTCGACTTTGCCAAACGCTGGGGTAAACGTTATAGTGAGATTGCGCCTTAAACAAGCTGAAATTAAACAGCAACAAGTGAAAAGCCGCTTATTAACTGAAGTCATTCACACTTGT
>OMMV01205890.1:0-11103 GCA_900302635.1 Chatrabus melanurus
TTGTCAAGCAAAGCCGATTCAAGAACTTGGGGGAGCTTCACAAGGAGTGGACTGAGGCTGGAGTCAGTGCATCAAGAGCCACCATGCACAGACGTGTACAAGAAATGGACTACAAGTGTTGCATTCCTTGTGTCAAGCCACCCCTGAACCAGAGACAATGTTAGAAGCATCTTACCTGGGCTAAGGAGAAAAAGAACTGGACCATTGGTCAGTGGTCCAAAGTCCTCTTTTCAGGTGAAAGTAAATTTTGCGTTTCATTTGGAAATCAAGGTCCCAGAGTCTGGAGGAAGAGTGGAGAGGCACAGAATCCAAGTTGCTTGAAGTCCAGTGTGAAGTTTCCACAGTCAGTGATGATTTGGGGCCATGTCACCTGCTGGTGGTGGTCCACTGTGTTTTATCAAGTCCAAAGTCAACACAGCCGTCTTCCAGGAGATTTTAGAGCACTTCATTCTTCCATCTGCTGACAAGCATTATGGAGATGCTGATTTCCTTTCCCAGCAGGACTTGGCACCTGCCCACAGTGCCAAAACTTCTAGTAACTGGTTTGCTGACCATGGTATTACTGTACTTGATTAGCCAAACACCTCCCCTGACCTGAACCCCATAGAGAATCTATGGGGTATTGTCAAGAGAAAGATGAGCGACACCAGAACCAACAATCCAGACGAGCTGAAGGGCGCAAGCAAACAACCTGGGCTTCCATAACACCTCAGCAGTGCCACAGGCTGATCGCCTCCATGCCATGCCATATTGTTGCAGTAATTCATGTAAAAGGAGCCCCAACCAAATATTGAGTGCATAAATGAACAGACTTTTCAGAAATTTGACATTTCTGTATTATAATAAATTCAGTATAAATACGTTTTTTTGAATGATGTTATGAAATATTCTATTTTGAGATACGTTTTTTTCTATTTTTGTAGGCCGTAATTATCAAAATTTAAATTTATAAAGCTTCAAACATTTTAGTTTATATGTAATGAGTGGAGAATATATAAAATTTTCACTTTCTGAATTGACTGGAAAAAATTGAACGTATTCATGAAAGTCTAATTTTATGACATGCGCTGAACCACGAGGGAGGCGTACTGTTTCACCCTTAGAACTTTGCTAGGATTTGGAAAAAGTCTCGATCTTGGCTTTCTGAAGTCACAAAACCACGGAATGTGCACAAAAAGAATAACTAGAAATACAAAATCACACAGTGTGTCCAAACTTTGGACTTGTTCTTTATAAATAATTGGACTCACATACTGTTTGCTGCTCTGTTTCAGTTTTGGTCCACTTATGGCCAATCAGAATGGCCACTGATTGGAGGTGATAGTATCTCATTATGTGTAAGAATTAATTAGCACGGGTGTGTTGAGGTCCTGGTTGCTTTTTTTTTCTTTTTTTTTGACGCGTAATGTGAGTTTTAGACCTCAGCAAGTTTGGAGCTAGTGGACCGTGAGAGCCAGTATGCCAGTGGGTGAGCCAAGTCTCTCAGTGCAGGGATCATTACCACCCTGCTTTCTCGCTGTCGCTCCAATTCTCTTTCTCCCCATTTTCTTTTTCACGTATTTTCTTTCTTCCCACTTTTGTTCTTTCTTAAACGTATAATTTTCAACTCCCCACATGTGCAGTCTAGTCCAGTTTATCTAAATCTGCCCCACATTGTAGAAACAACTTCGACATAATTTTAGCATAATGGAGGTTGAGCGTTCCGTGATGTCATCTTCTTGATAATTACTTCCCCCATAATGCTCTTCACCCTCCTTCATAGAAAAAACAGTAATAGGCAGAGAACAGTGACAGGATCTCAGAAATGGGCTTTTAACTAACATGCGAAGTGATGAATGGATTGACCACAATGTAGACTAATGGAGCCGTGGAACTAATTAGGCTGAGTAGAGCTGTGCTTAAATGTAAATGGATTGAGCTGAAACGTAGGAACAGCTGAGAGAAAGATGAGGTCCTTCAGTTGGGGGTCAATCAATGGCCAAGCGAACAATCTATGGGCCTCAGTAAGGCCACAGTGATGGAATATAGAATCAGTAGGAGTATTTACACATGGATGTCTTAAAGAGATGTGTGTCGGTGATGCATACGGCCGACTGCATGACTTTGCAGAAATGCTGTAATAAATCTCTAATCATTCCGGTCCCCGGTGCGTGGATCTCAACCCTGCAGCTTGGCACCTACCACATGTTCGCCGGCGTGCCCTCTGACTTTGCGGTCCATGTAGACCGCTTCTGTTGGCCGCGCCTCAAATCTGCTGCTTTCACCTCAAGAATGGCCACAAAGATAATTAATGCGCTCAGCTGCAGTTCCTAACCCAGAGTTCTCCTCCTCACGTTGATTTTGCTGCACGTTCAGTCTGTCCACGCTGTGACCTTGTGAAACATCTGTGCACGAAAGCGCGTCGCATCAATGTGGTGGACGAATCGTTTGACATTTGAGTTTCTCTTTCAGAAACACAAGTGGAACACTTGTTACAACACCTTCCTCAGACAAGGGCAAACCAGTCGAAAGATTAGTGTCTCTGTTTGGATGTGGAACACACGACTTCCAGTATTGTGCCATTGTTTTTGAGTTATTGACAGGCATGAACCAGGGCCAGAAAGCAGATGATAACTAACTTTTGAATACAGATTTTTACCTAAATTCTGTATTTTTTTTCTTATAGCAACCAATATTTCCACTGACCAATTCATTATCTACCTAACTAACTAACTATAAAGCCACAAGCCAAAAATACCCAAGAGGCTTGTTGTCTTCTTGTTAGATGTAAAATATAAAAGGAGTTTAAAAGTTCTAAAATTAATATGACACATTAATTTGTTTGTTTAAACTTTATTTCAACTTGTTAGCATCATAGGTCATGACATACAATTATAAAAATTCCAGATATGCCCTCTTTGCATGATGGTTTATTAATCAACGTACTCTCATGAGGCATTTCGTATGATATCACACGAAAAGTTAGCCGTGATATTTTGTGCATATTCCTATGATGGTCCGCACCCATGCGCAATGCGCGTTTCACATTTAACGTTCAGAAAGACCCGTTATAGTTTGGGCTGGGGTTCAGGAGAGAATAACAATAATAATAATACAAATTTCCACTTTTTTTTTTTTTTTGACAGAAAATCAGTCTTTTTTTCTCGGTGACGTCACTACCGCCTGCTGGCTGATGAATATGTGGGATATGTACGAATTTTTGTGCATTGCATCTTGTATGATTTACTACAAATTTTTCCTGTGGATAACCTGTATTAATTACAAAAACACATCAGTACAAACAAATTATTGAAAACATTTAGATTGGAAGACTATTGTACAGTGTAGGTCCATTGATACCAAAAGATTTCCTATGAATTTCAGACTTTGTGAATTCAAACTTTTATAAGATACAGATCTAAGAGTCATATTAGTAACGGTGTTATAGTATTCAACAAGATCACAAATGTATCGAGGACTTTAAAAATGTGTGCTCCGGTTTACAAAGCTATCAACAACTTATTTGTATTTGTAACTAAGAGGAAACCACATACGTTCACAATACAATTCCTTTAAGGGTGTAACCGACAGGTTGATTTCGAACCCTCATAGACCCGCATACCACAGTTTCTATCAAAAAACATAAAACTGAAAAACAAATGCATATCTTGGCCTCACAACATAAATACTTATTTCCATAGATAAAACAAGATAACTTTTCCCATGATTATAAAAATCTGTTCTAATCATAGACTGTATATATACTGGACAAATCCCCCGTGATATCATCCATAGGTATTCTGAAGAGCGGTTTTGAAGCTCAAAAAGTACGGCTCTGGGTGTTGCCATGTTGGCAGTGCTTACTCCGCCTAAGTCCCAGCCAAACCATAAATGGGTAAAGAGGTGGAGCGTGGTCGAGACCCTGCATGACCTGGGCGGGATAAATGAAGCCCAAACACACCCTCATCTCAGAGTTACCGAACAAGCTATAACTAAGAGGTGTTTTATTAAAGCATATTATTGGGGACTGGGCGGTGGTTTTCATGATGGGTGGCTTGGGTGCGGGTATTAAAAATTATGACCGGCTTATTGCCTCAGTTACTGTGGAGTAACAGTGGAGCTAATGTCACCAAACTTGCTAACAGTGCTAATATAACAACTTCAATAACACGAAAATTTCACTCGACGGAAATACTGGGGCAGAGACTTCTTAGATGGTCCACTAGGACAACTGCACAACAAGCCATATTATTACAGATATTTGTAATAGGATCAGTCCACAACAGCTAGCAGCCATTGCCAGTTGTCTCTGCTAGCGGGGCTCTGGACTCGGCTCATGGTAAACGCTACCTGTCACTCAAAGCGACCCTGCCCTTAATTTTTCATAACTTTACGGCTTAAAATATGTTAGCAGGATGAGTTATAAAAAACAATCACCCCATGTACATTTATCGTGGAGGAGGGGAAACTAGCTATAGAGACCAAAACCGCGTTTTTGTACCATGCTGTAAACATGTTTATTTCTCCGCTTCTATAGGAAATACCTCGCATTAGGAGCCAGCCTCAAGTGGCCATTCAAGGAACTGCAAGATTTTCCACTTCCGGGTTTGCTTCATTTCAGATGGCTGGAGGTTGGGGCTTGGTTCTAATGATCTTGTGCACATAAGATGACAACTTATTACAACAACATAGCTCATTTCGGCAAGATAATGATCTTGTATGTGCAAAATAACTTCTTTTCTCAAGATTATTATCTCTACACAGTATAATAACTTGTTACACCAAGATATATCTCATTCCTCCAATTATCTTGTGCTTACAAGAAAATACCTTGTTTATTCAAAATAATTACTTTATTCTGACATGATAATAGCTTGTTCTTGTAAGGAAATGTACAAGATATTAGTTTGTGCATACAAATTATTTCAGGTCAGCTCTGGCAGCATGCGCTGGAGCTGCAGGTCACTGCATCTACCACACTACAGAACTGCCCTTGGTTCTGATTGGCAACCACTCAGACAGACCACCGGTCCATCACCACCTCTGGAAAGTAACCATCTATCTGCTGCAGCCAGGTGATACATAGGCATCCCCTTGGCCTTTTCCAATTTCTAGGATCTTGGGATCTTCACCACTGAGGCACTTGGCTGTAGTGTCATAGCTGATGTTCCCTCACAATGCAACTAGTACTGTTTCAGTCTCGAGAAGAACCCAAATGCAGGACCCACAGTCAGATTCATATGTTCAGGATTTATGATTTATTAATTTGTTTCCAGAAAAGTCAGGTGGATGGTGGTGAAGCATGCAGGAGGTGAAGGGCGTGGCACACAGGTGGACCTCCATCCATGCGCTGATCAGACAGACAATCCTTATATTCCTGAGCGACAATGTAGATTCATAGAGACGACCTGGCAGAGGATCATACGGCAAGCAGAGGGAGGAATGCAGTCTGGTGGAAGGAGAGGAGTGGAGATAGGAGCCAGGAACCATCAGTATCATACAGAGCGTGGACCAGATGGACGAGGGGCATTGAACTGAACTGGTGAGACAGAGATCAGCAGAATGGTTTAGCTAGCCCACCAGCAGATCTTGATAGTATGCTGGAGACAAGGAAAAATCAGAAAAACTCAGAAAAAATTAATTTTCCTGGTGATCAACTGTAACTGTTTTTTTCCCCAGAAGCCTTCACTTAATTCTTTAGATATTTTTCCCTTCTCGTAAATGCATCAAGGCACTGGTTTTACAGATAGGCCCTTAAATACAACCAAAGATGGCCCAATTTACACAATTAGTTATTCCAAAGCTTTTAAAGGTAATTCTATCAATTTATTCCATCTTGTTTAAAGCTGGTTGCAGACCAGATGGTAAAAGAGTTGGACTGCCACCAACTGGGGTTCAATTCCCACTGAAGCTACCTGTTTGTATCCTTGGACAAGACACTTCATCTGCATTGTCCCAGTCCACCCAGCCGTAAATGGGTACCAGCCTCGGGTGGGGAAGTAACCTGTGATGGACTGGTGTCCGGTCCAGGGGGAGTCGTAGACTTGCATCTGCTTCACGCTGCGGAATCCAGGGAAAAGCACCGGCACCTATGGGTCTCAGGGCTGATAAAAGACTTACTTCTGTTTAAAAAGGCATTCATCTTGGTATATGTAAACCACTGACATGATGACAATTGACATAGTGAATGAAAACTGAAATAAATCTTTCTTTTAAGTATTATTTTTAAATAACTTCATATGGAACTAAAGTAGGCATTATAATTGACTTAACACATATTTGTAAAATGGAATCTGTCCAGTAGAGGAACATTGAGTTTGAAAGTTTTCAGGCAGTGTCCACAACGGTACATACTTCTGACAAAATAATTACCATGTGCGCACATGATTGGAAACTTGTTTCAAGAGTGTTAAATCTAACAAGATAGCTTTTTCACCCAGGACAATAACTTGTTCCCACAAGTATTTTGTGCTCAGAATAAAATACTTTGTTCATACAAAATAATTATATGGTGCACACAAGATGACTTATTCTCATGAGATAATAACTTGTACAAAATGTTTTGTAAGAACAAGCTATTATGTCATGAGAGCAAGAAATTTCCACATGATCCATATTGCACAATAGGACAAGAAAGTAACTTGTTCTCACAAAATTTTAACTTGATACCACAAGATAATACCGTTAGTTATCTTGTATGCATGAGATGAAAAACTTTACAAGATCATTGTATCCACGCTATATAATAACTTTTTAAAACAAGATAATAACGAGCAAAATATGTGGTAGTGCAAATATAAATCCTGCACTACATGCAGCCTTCTTCAAAACAAGGCCGTTGCAAAGGACACAAAATGTTTTGAAGCAATGTGTCAAATTAGCCATCACTAATTTGCAGTACCAACAAAAAAATTTTAGCACCATCCCCAGCCACACATTCTATCTGTTCTTTAAGTCCGGGTTAACTTTCACATTCTGTTGTATTTCGGTCCATATTGTGATGGCTTCCTTTTCATGCAGACTCTGGAACAATGTTTGAAACACAGGTGTTTCAAAGGTTTCAAAACGTTTAGAAGCAATGTTTCAAGTTAGCCATCACTAATTTCCAGTACAAACAAAAAATTTTGGCACCATCCCCAGCCACACATTCTTTATATTCTTTAATTGCACTTTAACATTCACATTCTGTTGTATATTTCAGTCAGTATTGTGATGTATTCCTTTTCATGCATATTCTGGAACAATGTTTGAATCTCAGGTATTTCAGACAAAAAAAAACCTTTTAGCACCATCCCAGGTCACACGTTGTACTTATTCTTTAATTCTGGTTTTACCTTCCCATTGTGTTGTGTAATATAACCTATATTTACCCACATCCTGGGCATCATGTTCCTCCCCAGGGTTGCTAGCTTAACTCTACTTGTTGGCTGACAATGATGTGAAGGGCAGAGCACAGATGTCTATGAGATATTACATAGGTAAAACAAAGTTGCTTTGGAGATTGTTCTTGTTCACCGCAAACTAATCAATTCATCCTTGTTATGTGCTCTTTTTAATTTGAAGAGTTACAAGAAGATACCATTCACTGTTATGGGGTTATTGTCTATACAAGCTAGCTGGGGTAGGCTAAGTCACCCATCTACATTTTTGCTGTGCAAACTGTTCATTTTTTATTGTAATATACTGTATTTTCCAAATTATACATCACACTTTTTTTTTACTTGTTTGGCTGGTCCTGTGACTTATATTTTGAAGTGACTTATATGTCAAAAAATATTGCATTATCATCTATGGCCACAAGATGGCACCATTTACATGCGTGACAAGCTACTCCTGTATACTGATCTAAATGAGGTACTGTCTGATCCACACTCCGGAGCAGAAGGTGGTGTCAATGCACCATTAAGCTGGTTGCCAACTGCTATAAAACAAGAAGAAGAAGAACCGAATGAGGAGGATGTGCTGGGTCTTAGAGATTGAGTGAAATTAATAAATCATGCTCTCAAACTGAAAGACGATGCTCTTGAATAAAGAGAGGTGAATAACCTTCATATGGTCTTGAAAAAAGAGATGGAGTAACCTACATACTACTTGGCACTCCACTTATTTGCACTTCGTGGGACAGCCAGAACAGCAACGAGGAAGACAGCTAGGCTAAGGTAAGGCTAACTATAATGTTTTAAAAAATGTATAGGAGTTTTTAAACATTTAATTACAGTTAATGAGGCAAACATGCACACACTTAGCTCTAAACTGATGTTTTCATCTGTTCAGTGGCAACAAGAAGCAGTTTACGCAAGTTCTATGTGCCTTGTGCAATGACATTAATTATCCAGTTAGCTTCTGCTTACTAACGTGGTGTTTGCGTTATAAATAAATAATGTGCCAATTAGATTCATTTTGGTTCTTGCTGCATGAAGCAATAGCATCACGTTTCAGGAATAAATGAGACTTACAAACTGATGCGAAATATATGTTTTTGTTTTTTTTCTCGTCATGATGCATTTTTGGACCATTGTGATTAATACTCTGGTGTGATATATAGTCTGGAAAATAGGGTGCATACGGGTTCAGTGACTTTTATTTGTTTCTCAGGGCTTGTGTTTGCATGCTGCAATGCTTATTGTAGCCTTCAAAGCATTTATTTTGTGAACAGTGCTGCTAGCTAAAAGGCTACATGGTGAGAACAGCGATTGCGTCTCCTTTGAATCCGACAGTGCAATTGCAGGGAAGCAGCTGATGCTCTCTTCGGCTCTGCAGAGGCTGCACATCATTGAATTAATGCACGCCGAAATGCAAATAACCCACCACTGTAAAAGTTGACATTGCCGCCTCTGATAAATTTTTCTGCTGAGGTAAGAGACAATTTAATGCAGAATTAGAAGTCACTCTGTGCCACCATTTACATCCTTAATTAGCTGTAATTTCTCTGCACCCATTAGGGAAGAGGGAGGGGAGGGGAGAGGACACAACGGAAGAAGAAGAAGGAGGTTAAGATCCCGGTGAAAGCAGCAGTGTGGATCTCCACGGTGCCGCTGCGTCTGTGTCAGTGTGTCCTCCCCGGCTAGGTTGCCGTCGGTGATTGATACACGTCTTGCTCAGTCACTAGCCATTGGCACTGGGGTGGATGTAAACACTGATTAGAGGGAGGAAATGAGGCCCTCACTTTGTCCTCTGTGTCAGGGAGCACTGCGGTGGCTGTCTCTGTTTGTCTAGTTCTTTCCACCTGAGCACGTTTCAGAGGACACCGTTAGCTACGCTTTATAGCCATTATTTAGATAGCGACACAACGGGATGCCCCTTTTGCTCTTTGACTGACATGCCCAGCCATGTGCTCAGCAATTCAGCTCCCTGCGTCGGACAAAGTGCAGACGAGTTTATAACTTGTGAGCGTTTAGGAACGGTGATCTGTTTGTTCTTGTGAAGGAAAGGCTGGATGTGATTACTGTTGATTTTTACAGTGGACACAGGAAGATTTCTTTACTTTTACTCCTCTCCATGAGGTCGTACTCTGTCCTTCATATGCACAGTCAGGTCCATAAGTAGTTGGACAGTGATGCAATTTTCGTATTTTTGCCTGTGTGCACCACCACAATGGAGTGTAGTGTAGACTGTGAGTAGTATGATGGATTTTTGACGGCATTTAGCAGTAAGGTTTCAGATTGCAATCAAACCAATAACCGAACCATATCCCCCCCCCCCTTCCAAGTGTGTGCTCGTGTGTGCTTGCTTGCACTTGTTTGCTTACGACAAAGAACCTGAGACATGACACATTGTAGACAAGAGCGCTGACTGGTATCATGAATATAGGTGAGGTAACTGAAGTTACACTGTTGTACTGTTATGCTGATTATAAACTTTCAGACGATGAAACATCAGGGTTTGCAAGCAAGCCAGTTTTGCTATCACTGCCTAGCTTTCACAGAGGCTCAGCGAAGTCTGCAAAAATGAAGTTATTGAATGATAACGCACCCATTGTTTTTAATGTAACATTAGGCCCCGTGACCATATAGCGGGTTTTTTTTGACAAAAGAGCACGAGAGAAAGGCTTCATCCCAGCGCTTTCTCAAAAATAAAAAGCGTTTCTCCTGGGATTTGTTTCTATGACAACAATAAACAGCTAAGGACTAGCTTATAATGTAGGGCAATAAAAAGCACTCACCCTCAGCAGGAACAGCATCTGTCCAATCTGCTATCACATATGAGGTTTTTATTTTTTGTCTCTATTGTGATAGATTTGGTGTGACAAATCAGCTGACTGTAGATAGAAATGGCAAAACAAACTTCTCCTTCTGTGAGAGTGAGAAGTTTTGCTCTGTTTTAAAGCTCAAATAGGATGTTACCATCTTGGCGGTGCTTACCCCGCCAAGTTCCAGCCAACTCATAAATGGGTAAAGAGATGGCGACTGGGCAACACTGTGCGTGACCTAGGCAGGGCGAATGAAGCCTGAACACGCCCCCATCTCAGAGTTACCAAACAAGCTAAAGCTAACAGGCTAACCTTGGTTCGGGCGTCTTATTAACGCATATTTTTTGCGGATTGGGTGGTGGTTTTCATGATGGGTGACTTGGGTGTGGGTAATAAAATTATGACTGGCTTATTGCCTCAGTAACCATGGAGTAACAGTGGAGCTAACATCACCAAGCTAATGATACCCGCTAACAGTGCTAACGGTGCTAACATACAAATTAAATAAAATTTCATGCTACGGAAATACAGTGCATCCGGAAAGTATTCACACCCTTGGGCTTTTACACAATTTAATAGCTTTAAGCCATTAAGAAAACAAAAAATAATTCAGGCTTCTCTATATAAAAATTCTAAAATTATCCTCTTTAAACTCAAACTGAAAACAAATCTCTACATCTTGATATAAATGAAATAAAAATATCTAAGCCAAAATGATGGGTTGCATAAGTATTCACACCGTTTAGTATAACATAAGTAAATCATCAGTTTTACAGCCACTTTTCTGGAGACAAGTCAGGGGATGGAAACATGAACATTTCCAAGTTACTGAATATGTCTTGGACTTCATTCACATCAATTATGAAGAAATACAAACACTATGGTAGTCTATGGTAAACCTGTGTCGAGTAGGCAGTTCTCAAAAATTGAGTGAC
>OMMV01205979.1:0-14074 GCA_900302635.1 Chatrabus melanurus
GTCTATTAAGATTAGTCTATTAAGATAAGATTAGTGTGAAAATACTATAATAATAATAATAATGATAATAATAAACTACATACTAATATATTACTACTATATTGTCATGTTGTTTATTATTATTTATAACAACAACAACAACAATAATAATAATAATAATAATAATAACAGTGTCAGCAGTTTATACATTGTATGCATGGATGGAGGAACAATGATAAACTGGGAGGAGCAACTTTATCTTGCTCTATTAAAAAGATTAGTGTGAAAATACTATAATAATAACAATAATACTACATTATTATTATTATTATTATCTCAGCGGTGTGTCATGTGCTGCATGTTAAAAGAAGCTGATTGGTTAGGTGATGGGCTTGAACCTCAACAAAACAATGCAGCACATGGAGGAGCTCAATGATTATACCCGGCGTCAAGAAATGTCGATGAATTTTTAGCACACAGGAAGCCTAGGTAATTGTTTTCCTTTATAATATGTTGCTCTCCATTACAGACAAAATGCTCTCCTATGCTAGGCTAAGAGTTTCCACTCCAGGCTTAAGCCCTGTTCTCACTTTCACGGTTATGGATCCCGGAAGGTCTCAGTCTATAACCGTGATAAACCGGCGTGTGAAGATTGCGGTTGCCCACAAATGTGATCTAGCGTGCAAGTATGGTGACGTAATGCATAATTCTACCATGTGACGTGCAAAAAACCAGTATAGCACGCCCGTAGTATAACTAGCACAACCTTCCAGAAACCCTCCCAGTGATGTCATGGCATATACGGCATCATTATGTGCTCCACTTGATTGGAAGGGATTACCAAAGTATGTCAAAGGTCGGAACAGAATAAAGAAATTTTCCGACACCTTGAAAATCCAGGTTTTACTGATAAATGCGGCTTTTCTGCAGGGTTGTTGGAAATCCCACCTGGATTACAGCTGATGAACTGGAGAGAGTCATCTTCATGTACCGTGAAAATATACTGAGGAGGAAAAAATTGGAGGAGACAAAATCCATATGTTTAAAACGTTTGCGGGGGGAGTGGGGGGGGGGGGCATGTCCTCCCTGCTCCCTCCAGTTCCTACGCCACAGATTACACACCACACTTCCAGTTACGACATGTACCGCTCATTTGACTTTTTCAACGGCATGTTATCTTTGGTGACAAACCCAAACTGCCTGTCATATTAAAGCATCATTTTCTGAGTTCATTCTATTCGTGCCCTTGCAGCATGTAGAATCAATGATCAGTCAAATTCGTGACAGACAGATGCAAATAGTTAACTCTTTTGATGTGGCACACATTTTTCACTACTTCAGTCCATCTGCAGCTGCTGCTTCAGAGCCGTCGACCTGCATCTCTGCCAGTAAAAACCAAATGAATTTCTTTAACCAGTTTAAGCAGACAGTTGTAAAAATAGGGATACCCAGAACAATCGTAACGCATTTTACTTTGCTTGCCTTAAATTTTGTCATAAAATACAGACGTTTGTCTGTGACATACTTCAGTTGTTTTAGCTTACCGGTAATAATAATTTTGCACATTTTATTTTTTTTCAAAATGACGTCAATATCAGGGTTGGTTGTAACAATAAAAATAAAGAAATTAAAATGGGACCTACACTTTAAAATGGCAATTATTAATTAGATTAACAAATGAAAGAGATTAACGAATGTGTAAATTTTTTAAAAGGTTTACACCTTTATTTGTTTATTTGTTTCCCACAGGATGACACATACAAATTTATTTCTGCTGAATTTGGTGAAAACCTGCCATTAAATTATGATTCAGCAAATCTTTCCGCTTACATCAACAATATGAGATAAGGCATTTCTCATTAAATAATGCAAAAAATCTTAATAATTATAATAATAATAATAACAATAACTTTATTTATATAGCACTTCCTGAGTAAATACAATTCAAAGAACTATACATTACTAAAATTACATCAAGACACCACAGGTTAAAAACATTTTCACAGAAAAATCAACAGCATAAAACAAACTAACAATAGCGATAGAGTCATTGGACAGTGCCACAGCCATTTTTATACACAGTCCCTACATTTTCAGAGGCCATATGTAATTGGACAAATGAACAAAATTCTAAACATAAGGATTAAATCGGCACTTTTTCAGCCAGTTTTCTTTAGACAATTCAGGGGAACATTTCCAAGTTACTGAATATGTGTTGGACTTCACTTACCTCAGTCAATAATACAAACACTATGGTACTGACTGTGCAAGAAGGAGACTGGTGAGGGAAGCCACCAAGACACAGACTACTCTGAAGGAGGTTTAGGCTTCTGTGGCTGTGATTGGAGAAACTGTGCATCGTGTAACACACACGCACACACATCTATCTATCTATCTATCTATCTATCTATCTATCTATCTATATAGATATAGATATATATATACTTTGTACATTCTCACACAGAGAGCCTATAGATTTAGCTGAATGCACCTCACTTATGTGTGGTGTGAGTTCATTTGCATAATCTCCCATTTACAAAGAGATGTGCTGGTGATGTGTGTGTTGGGTACAAAGTGCCCATTGTGCAGTCCCAGGATCGGGAAAATGCCCCGCAGGGCCCGCAGTGTGCGTGCTGTGTGTGTGTGTGTATGTATGTGTATGTGTATGTGTGTGTGTGCATGTTTATCTGTGTGTGTCAGTGTGTGGGAGCCACACCTGTCAGGATGGCCTGAGGGAAGCAGTGACACCCCTATAATGAGCGTGTACATGTCTGTGAAGCAGATATAGTCTGAGGGGTTCCATTAAGACAGACAAGAGCATTAAAATCCGTGATCTATATCAATCTTTTATGTCCTAATTGTTTCCCTCTATTAACTTGGCTTGTTATCGTTCCATTTTCTCTCAAACACACAAACGGCCGTGCATACTCCCACTCACTTTCTCCCACACTCAGCAGTAACCACACTGAGCAGCAGCAGCAGCATGATTTGATTACTTCTCTTCATCATGCCAAATCATAATCTGCCCAAGACGCAGCAGGCCGATAGGATCAGACTGGGGAAATAATGGCAAAATCAGATTTTTTTTCTTTTTTTTTAGGGGGGCTTTTGAGGAAATGAGCCCAGAAGTGCTGAAATAGCTTGTGGCTGTGTCTCTAATGGCAAAACGTAATGTTTTGCAATCTGCTTAATATCCCCGCCGCACTTATTAGATTTGCGGACATAAAGGAAATTGGAAGTTTTGCGCTCTATTGTTTTACATTGGAGACACAAGGGTGCTGTAAGAGGAGGCAGTGAAAGGTTATAAATCAATGAGGAGAAGCTTAAAGTGACTGTGGGACAGAACATTTCTAAATACATTTTTACATTGCACAACCCTCGTATCAACCTGAGTAATTTGACAAAAGAAATAAAAAGAATAAATTTTGCTTGTCTGTGTATGCGTGTTCTGTTATTCAATGGTTCTGTCTTAATGTTGGTGTGAAATTACTTGCAAGAAAAAAGTTGCTATCAGCCTTAATGGAAACTACATAACTTAAAGCCACAGTGTGTAGGATTTAGTGTCATCTAATGGTGAATTTGCATTATGCCGTTGCCAGTCACGATTTTGTTTCCCTTCACATTTCGCTTTTTTGCAATGGGATTCATGCTCCCTTGCCTTCTTTTGTGATAAGCAATATGTATGATCCTCCATTTCACAAAAATTAAGGTTCTCAAACTTGTTAGCCTGTACTAGCAACCAGGAGACAGTGCATATGGGAGCAACCATTGATTATTCTTTTTTTCCCTTCAGTCCTCTAGCCACACTGCAAAATGCAAAAGACAGATTAAGTATGCCCCTTTTGGGCTGCTGTATCACCATGGTGGTGCAACATGGCAGCCTCCATGAGGGGGCCTGCTCCCATGTAGATATGACGGGCTCATTTTAAGCTTATGAAAACACATTGATTCATTGTTGCAGGTAATTAATTATACACTAATGAACAGATGGTTACGAATGCTTTATTCCATTTCTGCAAATAAATGCCCCTAAATCATACACACTGTAGCTTTAAACATTACCATAAAACCAATCCCCCCCCCCAAAAACCAAACAAAAGCAACTAAAATTCACCCACTATGCAGATCTCCATAAAAACTGAGGCTATAGAGCAGATTTTGGCCTTAACTCAGTCAGAGATCACACTTTTCTGCTTGATCAAAGTAAACATTTTTCTCAAAATAACTAGAAGTTTCTGTTTTGACCTTTGACCCTGATGAAATAACCCTTCTCTCTTTCAGTAACAAATAAAAAGTTTAGTATAACTATTTTCACATGTACAAGAGCAAATTAACAGAATATAACACATCACAGTTGAATATCTATCTTATTACAAATACATATAATGTTTTTATATGTTTGGAGTCATTTAACATCAAAATTATGACTATGAAACCAGTCCAATAATCTGTTTGAGGGGCAATGTGAAATGTAGTGGGGCTATTTGGCAATATTGGTTTGGGGTGGCAGGTGTGGTACAACGTTAGGACCAAAACTCAATCTGATTCTGCAAGCCTGTTAAGACTTCTGTTAATATGATTTATACACAGCAAAATGAAATATAAAGCACAAATAGACAGATTTATGGCAGATAAACTAAAAAAATGTTATTTATGTTATATGTTATTTCAATAAAATAAATTGAAATTGCTTGTTACAGTTTTCCCAAATATTACCCTACTATTATTAATGTTTTATAAATACTCAATGGTTACTTTGGGAAGGGAAGAAGAGAACCACTGTACTACCAACAAGAAGGATTCTGGTTCAAGGCCACTCGTGCTCTATTCTCCTTTTACATCTAGAGTTGCGTCAGGTAGAGCATCGGGTGTAAAACTTGTGCCAAATCAACATCCAGATCCATATCGGATCCGCTGTGGCTACCCAGAGCAAACCAGAATAAAAATTCAGTTGGTTTTATAGTCTCTTAACTTTTACTTGATATACAATGACAGTAGCTTTAGATGTTAAGTTATTATATTAGATTTTATATTCTATTGTATATATATATATTTACATTACATATAGATATTAAGTTAATTTTACATTTGCTCTGTATTCAGTTAGTTTTAGCTTTGTTAGTTTTATATTAAGTTTGTTTTTTGATTTGGTTACTTTCAGAATTGTTAGCTTTAGATTAAGATTGTTTTGGATTCTGTGAGTTTCGAATTGTTAGCTTCATATGAAGGTAGTTTTAGGCTCATTTATCTTTTTTTTTTTAACTTCACTTGATATTCAAATGCAATGGCATTTTAGATTTGTTACATTTATATTCAGTTAGTTTTAGATTTCGTTAGCTTTAAATTCAGTTAGTTTTAGATGTAGTTATCTTTTCTTTTTAACATTCACTTGATATTCAATTACAATATAATTTTAGATTTGTTAGCTTTATATTCAGTTAATTTTAGGTTCAGTTAGTTTTAGATTCATTTAACTTTCACTTAATATTAGGTAACAGTAGTTTTAAATGTGTCTGCTTAATTAAGTTTGTTTTAGATTTGGTTAGCTTTAGATTTAGTTATCCTTTCTTTTAACTTTCACTGGATATTCAATTACAGTATAGTTTTAGATTTGTTAGCTTTATATTAAGTTAGTTTTAGATTCACTTAGATTTTTTGTTAGCTTGATATTTAGTTAACTAAATTCTGTTCGTTTTACACAGTCAGCTTTATGTTCAATTCGTTTTAGATTCAGTTAGCTTTATATTCTGTTAGTCTTAGATTTGTTAGCATTATATTAAGTTAGTTTTAGGTTGAGTTAGCTTTTCTTTGAACTTTTACTTGATATTCAATTATAGTAGTTTTAGATTTGCTAGCTTTATGTGAAGTTGGCTTTAGATAGCTTTTTTGTTAGCTTGATATTGAGTTAGCATTATATTCTCTTAGTTTTACACCTTGTTAGCTTTATATTTAGTTAAATATTCTATTTGCTTTATTTTACAGTTAGTTTTAGATTCAGTTAGCCTTAGATTTGTTAGTGTTATATTAAGTTAGTTTTAGGTTGAGTTAGCTTTTCTTTGAACTTTCACTTGATATTCAATTACAGTACTTTTAGACTTGTTAGCTTTATGTGAAGTTAGCTTTCGATAGCTTTTCTGTTAGCTTGATATTTAGTTAACTAAATTCGGGTAGTTTTACACTGTCAGCTTTATATTCAATTAGTTTTAGATTCAGCTAGCTTTATATGCTGTTAGTCTTAGATTTGTTAGCATTATATTAAGTTAGTTTTAGGTTGAGTTAACTTTTCTTATAACTTTTACTTGATATTCAATTACAGTAGTTTGCATTATGTTCTCTTAGTTTTACACTCTGTTAGCTTTATATTTAGTTCGTTTAAGATTCTATTTGCTTTGTTTTACAGTTAGTTTTAGATTCAGTTAGCTTTATATCCTGTTATTAGATTTGATAGCATTATATTAAGTTAGTTTTAGGTTGAGTTAGCTTTTCTTTGAACTTTCACTTGATATTCAATTACAGTAGTTTTTGATTTGTTAGCTTTATGTTAAATTAGCTTTAGATAGCTTTTTTGTTAGCTTGATATTGAGTTAGTTTACGATTCTATTTGCTTTATTTTACAGTTAGTTTTAGACTCAGTTAGCTTTTTATTCATTTGGTGGGCAGCGTGCTGGGGCAGTCGTTAGCATATGACTTATGAGAAGAAGTTTATGGGTTTGGTTCCATCAAAGCGGTTTCTTTTTATGTGCATTTTGCAGGTTCTCTCCATGTGTGAGTGGGTTTTTGTCAGGCACTCTAGTTTCCCCTCATCATCAAAGTATTCATGTTAGGTTAGGTTCATCTCTGAAAAGGGATGAGTGGAATTCTAGCCACTACAACATCACTATGTTTTCCGGAGATTCTCTGACTTCATCCTCATAGGGATACGGCAGCAGGTAACTAGGCTTATACGTGCGCCACAATCTCATCTGATGTGAGAGAGCTTTTCCACACTTTCGTTGTCATAATAATAATTCCGCATGAAAATCATATTCATAAATAATGCTGTGAATTTCTTTGATGGCAACCTGCATTTAGATTCTGCAATAATTATCTCACATTCAAGTTGTATTTGCTGTCATCTTGGGAGTTGGTGCATTTCTGGAAGTTTGCACCAAGCATGCACATGGCCTTTAATCTGCATACGGAAACAATAATTCAATGTTTGGCGGATGAAGGAGCAATTGTTACATATAGATTCATTGCAAAGTTCAGCTCAAACATGCAGAAAACACCATTATTTGACAAAACCATGCTGGAACAATTAAAGAACATTAGCCTAATGCTAGTAGCCACGTGAGACTGAACCCCTCCATAACGTAATGGTACGGTATAACCATGACATTATTCTTTCTTCATCGCTATGGGAAACAGTAGCAGCCTAAAGTTGTCCCCTATTAATGACTAATTCCTCAGCTGGTTTGGCTCAGGCCGAGACAGAAAGCAGTGTGTGACCACTACTAAAAGCAGCGCCGTGCTGGGATTCAGGAACGTTATCAGAGCTCAAAGTCCTAATTCCACACTGGGAATTCTGCCATCAGTAACATAATAAGTCTACTTTGGCTGTGAGAGAAAAGAAAGGATTTTTTTTTCCTTTTGGCTCCTTCGCTAATAAACTTTCTCAGGCGAGTGTAAACAGATCAACATTAAAACAGCTATTTTATTTTTCAGCTTCCCTGCAGTTGTCCGGGCTAATAAGAATAACTATTAAAACCACATTCTCAGTCCCAGGGAGGGATTTATGGAAGAAGGGGAATTATATGACCTGAGCTCTGTAGGGTGTTTTATACCACAAAGTATTTTGGATGTAGCCGCTGCAGTTGCGCAACTTGTCTGAACCTCATTTCCCTAACCCTTTGTAATTTTCTGATTCGTCTTAATGGCCTAATCTATGGTCAACTCTCACCCAAAAAACAGAATTAAATCTCATTTAGCAACGTGTGAAAGTGATCCAGCATTTATTTTTCTGTTTCGGCATGAATAGTTTATGCAAAACTGCATTTTTTTTTTCTTCACGAGGAAAAAGTCAAACTTTGATAAAACATCTAAAGATGATCCATGTTCCAATAATAGCTTGGAAAGGTCACGCGACGCTCTGAAAGAGGACACAAGAGGACGGCTCACTGATCTGCTGGCCACGGACCAGGCAGCACTACATTTGTTTAAATTTTAATGAAGGTATATTGGTGCTTTTATTTTCTCATAATTTTAACAAAATGTTTAGTAGAATCACTTGTGGCTTTGTTGGCTATAATGCTCACAGAGCTCGTTATTTTATTTTTTTGGTGTAGCTCAAGATCTCCACCACGCCCCCCTCCCCCTTTTTAATTGATTTTTTGCTTTGATTAACAGTACTTGATGCATCAGAGTGCACATAATGATCTAGAGAAAGATTATTTGGTATAGTATAATTGTAGTTGAAGTATAATTGTGTTCCATCCTTTCTAAAACAAACTGCTGCAGTGTCTAAACTGTAATATACGGTCAATACCGCTAGAGGCCACTAGAGTCCATATACATAGGACTGGATGGATGTGTGGTGAGTTCACGAGCAGCACAATTCAGCTGTTCTTTGTAGATTTTTCATTTTTCGAAGCAGCGATGAATAATTTAATAATTATTTATTAAGAAATTTGCTGGCTTAAAATCAAACATGAAAAACTGGGTAAAGTTGTTTAATCAAATTATGAAATTATAGGGGCAAGAAAAAAGGGGGGGAAAAAAGGATTATTACATGGTTTTATGTGATGAAAGATTTGGCCAGTGTAGGAAACGCAAAGCAGGTGATTTGTGCTGATGTATTGCGCAAAATTTAGACTACAGATTTGAATTTGGGTAATGACAAATGTTCAAGGGAAGGAACCAGCAGACTGTCAGGAAAAGAAGAAGGGAAACGTTAGTTGAAAAACTCTTGAAATTAGCAGTCTCTCAACCAAAATAAAGATTGGAATGTCAGACTCTTTTGTGCACTTGTCTCAAAAAACATCTTCCAATTTTCAGATAGACCTTTGAAATTTTTAATAAATCATTAATATTAGAGACACTAGTTTCCAAGTTGATTGTTATGAAAGTGACTTTAAAAAGCACACAGTATATCCTGCACATTTATTTTCACTTTGTAAAAAGTCACATGTCGGTATTGAACAAATGAAGAATGCATGATACAATATGTGCAAACTGGCACACTTTAGACAGAAACAAACTCAACGTTCTTTCAAAACTGACAGGAAACCAAAGAGAAGTATAAGGTATGTGCTATTTTGATTAGTTTGATGAGCAGTTATTTTTCCATGTTCTTCTGTGTTGAAAATCTATGCATGTATACTTTACAGCCTAAAGCACTTACACAATGTGCAACGCGTCCGAAACAACATGACATTATGCCGTATCTAAGGAACCACTGGTTGTATGGTATTAATTTAGCTGTCCGGCTTAACTCCCACTTCCAGAGACATGCAGGTTAGGTGAATTGGTGACTTTAAATTGACTGTAGGTGCGAGTGAGAGTGTGAATGTGTTTGTCTGTCTATATGTGGCCATGTCCAGGGTGTACCCCACCTCTTGCCCAATGACCACTGGGATATGCTCCAGCCCCATCATGACCCTTAATTGGAATAAGCGTGAATGCATATATATATATATGGGATGTATATGATGTATATATATATATATTAGGAGTGTATCCAATTCTACAATACGTATTTAGATGCATCATGGGATACGATACAATTCAGGGATGATACTTTTTATTATGCAACGATTTCATTTGGTGCGATCTGGTTACGATGCAATCCGATACAATTCTTTGTTTAGAATAGACATTCAATTTCCATTAGAAATTAGAATGCCCCAATTCTATAAAAGTGCCATTGCTTACCTTCAAATAAGTCCACCTTGTGGCCAAGTTGTGGCTGGAAAGTGTTTTATCTCTGCCTGTTTGTCTTGCATGTCCTTGCTCGTGCTAGCTTCAGCAGATTCCTCACGGTTTGCACAAGTTTCACCATGCTGTCTCAGTATTAAGATTTGTTGTGCTGCCGCAGTACTTAATTGCTGTTCTACAGAGCTTACAAACGGCCAGACTTTTCTCCAACTTTCCATCCATCTTATAGAATCCAAATCACTTCCAAACCTTTGATTTTAGGTTTGATGGTGCCGTGTAAATGCTGTCAACGTTGTCGGACATGTTGCTTATGTTTTTTGACGTAGCGGGCAAAGCTACTCTAATGTTATTCTGACAAGTCTTGCGAGAGACTCGTGCTGACCTTTGAAACTTTTACAAGCGTTTGAAGACAGTATGTGGAAGTAGCAGCATCGCAGCTTCACTCAACTGGTTCATAGTACATTTGAATCGATCCAGGGGTTTGTATATCGATGTAGTTGTATCTATTACTTTGAAATCGATTTTCAATTTGTATCTGTTCATTCTTACACATATATATATATATATATATAACTGCATGATACTACTTTTTCATAATGTATGTATGTAGTGTCTGAATAGAATAGAATAGAATAGAATTGAACCGTGTTCGCACTGTCTGGAAGCAGAATTTAACTCTGTGCTGGGTTTCTTACCACTATTAAAGCATTTAGCCATGCTTGGCACAAGATGTCCACACGTGTGCACATGCAGACACACATACACATGTGCACAATAGTATGCTTTATAAGGTGCCCACGGATGTCATGGCAACCCCATATCCTCAGCAAGAGGGAAGAAGCTGTGTGCCAAAATAATGCCATGGTAACTTTTTTTTTTTTTTTGAAAGCCACGTTGCCCAGAAACCTTTGAAGCTTATTAAGTGAAACCAGTAGGGAGACAAACGGAGAGAGAGAGAGAGGGAGGGAGAGCGAGAGAGAGAGAGAAATGGAGGAAAGAGAAACTTGTGTAGGAAAGATGTGGCCGTGGATCCTGTTCCAAGGCCGAAGTGGATTTTATTGTTTGCGGGAAGGAGACTTTGTGAAGCTGTAGTGATGACGGGCAACAAGCTTGTTTGTGGTATCTTCGGTTATTCTGGTTTTAGAAGTGACAAATCTGAGAGAAGATTTTTTTGGCGACTGTGATGACTGAATTTTTAAACGACTGCTAGACGAATTTGGCCAAGTTTTTGGTGACATTGGGGCGACATATTTGCCACGTTTTGACGACCGTTTAATGAATTAGACGATCGCTGGGTGTCTTGTTGAAGAATATTTGACGAATATTCGCTAAGCGGCCGTATGTCTGTCGTCTTCAAGTCGTTAATTAGTCGCTAACGACTGGCGACTGCTTTTTGACCATTATCTGACCTTGTAGCAAATGAAGTGAACCGGGCAACTGAAACAGACCGGGGAGCGACTTGGTAGCGGTCAATTGAAGACGCCTTGGCGAGTAAAAAGACTAGTTAGAGAATAGTTAGAGACAAGTTAGCGAAAATAAGCAGTTGTTCATTTGCCACCAGGGGTTTGAACATTTTCAAAATCCGCAGGCGAATGAAATCAAGGCAAGCAACTAATTAGCGAATAGGGATACTGATTCTGACGGCTTAGAGAATAATTTCAGACTACACTGAGACCAAGAGCCGAATTAGACGAATGGCCATTCGTCTCAGTCGTCAATCGGTCGCAAGCCCAGTGAGATACCGGCTTTGTTCACAGTTGTGCAAAGAGTTGTATTTTACCAGAACAACTGTTTGTTCGACTGTCAAAGGCTACAGCGGTATGCTAGCTGGATTCTGTGAAGTTGGTTTATTGTGCAAACGTTAAAAAGTGTCAGACTCAAGTGTGTAGGGTTTAGCGTCATCTAGTGATAATGTTGCAGACTGCATTATGCTGTCGCCGGTTACGATTTTGTTTCCCTTCACCTTTTCACTTCTTTGGCGATGAGGATTCATGATCCCTTGCCTTCTCTTGTGATAAGCAGAATGTATGATCCTCCATTTCACAAAAATTAGGGTTCTCAAACTTGTTAGCCGGTGCTAGCAACCAGTAGACAGTGTGTAGGAGTGCAACCACTGATTCCTCTTCTTTCTTCTTCAGTCTTCCGGCCGTGCTCCGAAATGTGAAAGGCGGAGTAAGTATTGCTGCGTTCCATTGTACTCGGAACTTGGAAAAAAACGATCTCCGACTCAGAAAAGTGCAATAGAATGGCCATTCAAGCAGGAATTCCAAGTCGGAAACTCGAGCAAGATCCGTGTAGGCCGAGTTCGTCGATCTGGCGTCACAGCAATATGGCGGCGCACACAGGGAGCGGTAAGAATGACCTTTTTGTCAGTTTTTACTTGTATGTAGTGTTTGATGATGGGTTTTATGCACTAAATTTATCTGACAGATACTGACTTGAGTTGTGGATCTTGGTGTTGCTGTCAGTACAGTGGTGGGTCGCAAACTCGTGACGATCCCTCTCCCAAGATGGCGGACGAAAATATCGCAGAAAGGAGCTCGATGTCCCTAGCCATGAGTTTGTTGCAGGCATCCATGTTTTCCCGAGCAGATGCACTGGAATGCATTTGGATCGTAAGTCGGAAATACCGATTCACAAGATCATCGACTTGCAATGGAACGCAGCATATGTCCCTTTTGGGCTACTGTATCAACATGATGGTGCAACAGGGAGCCCATGTAGATATGAAGGGCTCATTCTGAACTCATGAAAACACACTGATTCGTTGTTGCAGGTAATTATACCCTAATGAACAGATGGCTATGAATGCTATATTCCATTTCTGCTAATAAACAGCCCTAAATCCTACACACTGTAACTTTAAAGTAATACCTGTGAGCACAGTTTGCATGCGTCTGTGTGCATGTATTGTTTGTTTTTTTCCTGTGTGCGTGCTCTCACTGTGTAATTAAATCAGCCCAGTTCTCCTTGAGTTAGCATGTGGCACCAGCGGTGCTGCCCGGTGAGACAGTGTCGGGCTCTGCCAGTTTCATTAGCCCTGATGGATGACCTCATGACAAGCATTTCACTCACCTACACTTCAAAGACAGCACACACCAACTTTGGACGGGTGGAAAAGTGAACGTGTGCATACATGGCTGTATGTGTGCCAGCAGGGGAAACAGCGGGAGTATTTCATTTCATGCCGCTGTGGCCTTCTGAAACGATTTGGCCATACAGTGTGAGTGATTATTCAAAACCTTGCTGCAACAGTTCTCACCAAGACTTGGAAATTTACTTGAATACTGGAGCCTCACTTCACTGGCTCCATGTGAATGCGAGATCACAGTTTTAAGGTTTAGTTGTTAACATTCAAAATAACGAATTGCTTAAAGCTTGTGTGCTTTGCATTCTTCAAATACATGGCTACTTCTTATCCACAAGTGAAAAAGAAGTCAGCAGGCTGCAAGGATTTCTTTCACTGTGCTCTTTTTCTGTGAAATAACCTGCCTGCTTAGATAATAACACATAATAGCTCCTATCACTGTGCCAGGCTAAAATCCCTACTTATTTTAAAAGTGCAACCATTGTACCTGTGCTGAAGAAACCAGTGATCACGCACCCTGATGAGTGTCCGCCAGTTGCACTCACACCCAGAATAAGGACTAGACATGAATGTCATGACAATATTGAACTTTCAGTTATTTCTTTGAACTGTTGTCTTTTCTGGAGCAGAATGATTGTACAACATACATCTGTAATAGAAAAAATACCCAAGAATTTTAATTGATTAAGACTTTAAAAAATCATTTTGCAGAGGTCAAGGTCAAGGAATTTGATTTTCAACCCAATTTGGAACAAATGTGTCACACACTTCAGTGGATTCCAGAATTTCCCTGGCAAGGTCAGCCAGAGGTCAATCATTTTGGTGAAGGTCAAGGTCATTGGGGTCTAATGTCAGAATGCCATAGTAGTGCAGCGGATAAGCACTCCATATGAGAACAATTGTGCATTTTGTGGTACAAGCATGAAATTTCTACCACAGTTAGTACATACCATAAGGTTTATTTTCAGATATGGAGCCAAGTTGGATTTGACCTCTGAGGACCATGAGGGGTCAATGAAGGATTACACAGGGGTCAAAATATAAAAATCCTCCAATCATATTGAAACATATACCATATTATTTGCCTGATCATAA
>OMMV01206011.1:0-12303 GCA_900302635.1 Chatrabus melanurus
CGAGCTGTCCCCTGACTGCCACCCCCCGGGTGGGGCGCAGAGAACAGGGCGCAAGAAGACCCGCCCCCCTCGACTGTGTGAAATGTGATATGTTGGATGCATATGTAGGTGTGTCTGACTGTATGTGGTGTAAAGGATGAGTATGACTGTATGAAAACTAAAGTGCTATTAAAATTGAGGGGACAGTTGTGGCATGAGCACTGCTGCTAGACAGTGCTCCTCCACACCTCCCCCCCAAAGCCCTCACTGTCTAAGATGCAGATAAAATTGGGGCGCAGGTAGCAGTGAAGTGGTGAGTGGGGCCGCCTCCGCAGTCCCACCCATCAGCCCCTAACCGACTTCCCTGCCCAGGGGATTTTTAATGTATTGTCATTGCCAGCACATGCAGTCTTCTTCAGGAAAAAAGTAAAAAATCATCTGAAAATCTGACAAATATCGGGATTGCAGTAGGTCGATTAATTCAAATCACTAAGCATGGCAGCAACATGAACAAGTAAATTGAAATTACTCAGCACCTCAACCAAAGAATCAGTCAGGGATGCTGAATGTCCTTTTCATACAACCAGTCAGGGGCCGCAAATGGCCACATCATAATTTACAGTATGAAATGTAAGAAATTTATCTAAATTTAATTCAATTTATTTATACACCACCAAATCATTATATAAATCACTTCAAGGCGCTATACATGAGTAAAGTCTTGTCCTTACCAACCCCATGAGCAAGCACATTGGCAGTGGCAAGGAAAAACTCACTCCGCATTTTTGGATTGTGGGACGAAACCTCAAGCAGACCAGACTCAGTGGGGTGACCATCTGGCATGGCCATACTAACAAACCAAAAAGCACAGCACAATATTGAGTGTGTACTGACAGAAATGTTGCAGCTAAACAACAATCCCTTCCCGCTTGTTATCATCTTGTAACGCACTAAATTTAAAGAACTTATCATGAGGCCAAACCCTTTCGCATGTGGTGAACATTGATGGATCAGATCAATCGAAAAAGCAACCTTGTTTTGCCTAAATAGTATCCCATAGACGTGTCTGCCACCTGCTGGATGGTTACTGGATGCTGGATTGATGATGGATTAGTTGCAGCTGTGCTCATCAATCAGTGAGACAGACAGAAATGTACTAAATCAGAGAAGGAAACCATTATTTTCTGATTGTTGAACAGTAGTTACATTCTCAAATGCAAATACCATAACATAGTCATACCGCCACACAATCTGGCTGAAAGGATTTTGTATGATTTTAGCAGCGACAGAAAAAGGAAGCGAGGGACACAGCGAATGTTGTCTGTGTGTGTGTTAGAGAGTATACACATAAATTTGCTGCATCAGAGAAACAAACTTTTAAATCCAAATTGCTTAACAGTGGGTACATTCTAACACCCACACTGGAAACTTTTCGGAGCCAAAGCAGACATCTTCCTTCTCTCTGTCTCTCTCAACCAGGGCTGGCCAATGTATGTCCCGCGGCCATATTTGGTCCACATTCCCTTATTTTTTGGCTGGCCAAGGAAATTAAGAATTTCTCTGTAAATTAATAAATTACTGTTAAGAAGATTAAACAGTATTGTGTTTATTACTTTGAGATTTTATTTTAGATTTTGAACATTAATTTTGTATAAAACACAATACATTTAATTGTATGTAATTCACACCAACATTTGCTTTTGGCCCGTGGTCAACCTTCCAGATTAGTTTGTGACCCTTCAAAGGAAAGCATTTGAGCACCTCTGCTCTCAGTACATGTGTGGTTTTGAAGATACATCGAGCTTGAATTGATTGTCAGTTTCCTTCATTTCTAATTTAGACGTATAAAATCTTGCGTTCATCCTGAAAAAAAACCACTGTGTGCCAAAACATTGATTTGTAGAAGGAAAATATATCAAGATTTCATCAGAGAACTTCAGCGTCACATCAGTATACCAATCCTTCCATTCTTTGCAGCCTTGCATGGGCTGTCACGGGTGAATTCCTCCATTTAACAGGGTCAAGATTGTCACCCAAACCTTAGCTACAAACATACACTGTTTTGAGTTCATGGCCTCTGCCTGGTTTGACATTAACCCCCGTGGAATTTGTTTGTCAAGATCGGATGAAGAGATATCAGTGGTTGAGTCATGATTTATTTACATGCAGATTTCATCCAAGAAAACCTCCTTTAGTTTCTGAGCAGCTGTATCTGTGCACAAATACATGCATATTGGCAATGGTGTATATTGTTCTGGATATTAAAGTACAACAATTTTCCTCATTATTTTTTTATTTGCTGTGAGCTCGCTCCTATTTTCATATGTACTGGACACAATATGGAATTTGTCAGTACATTGTATTGTTTCTCTACGTCTAGGAGACAGCTTTGTCATGTGGTAACATGAAACATCTCACTGGGCCTGTAAACATTTTAGACTGAAATTACGTACTGTATCTATGCTATCAGTTTCCCTGAGGAATCGGTATTGTTTTTCCTTTGTCCATCTTTGGATCTTTAATAAAAGGTGAATGCAAACTCACTTCCTGAATTGTCCTGAGCCAACATGTGAACAGAGTAAACAGTATAACTGGAGACGTCTTTTTGTGACACCAAATCTAATCGTTTAAAGGTGAAATAAGGTCAGTGACACACCCCATCTGCCTAAAACAGCAATTATGCTTAATACACTAGGAGGAATTAAAGCTGTTCTCAAAGAACAATTGTAAATATCTCAAATTAAATTGCCAGTAAATCACCTTCATCTTCAGCTGGCAGTAAACTGAATAGTTTGTGTTGAGAATTGAGAAAATGTGTCACAGCAGCAGCTCGACAACCCAGAAATGAGATTTCTAACTTTTGCAGGCTTGCCACAAAAAACATTGAGCTACCCCATACTGTCAATAACCATGACAATCAAAGACAATATCGTTAGCAGTATGAAATTTCTCAAACAACCATAGTCGAGGTGGAAGGCGAACCCAGTTCACGTAGTGTGGCCCAAATGTCCCAAAACGCATTTTTAAAAGGCTGTAGACCAATAAATTTGTTGCATTCCTTCTGGGACTAATACTATATTACTACTACTATTAGCAAATCAGCCTGCGATGTTCAAATACACTGACTGGCCATTTCATTAGATACACATGTTCAACTGTTCATTAAAGCAAATATCTAATCATTCAATCATATGGCATAAACTCAATTCATTTAGGTTTGTCAACATGATCGAGCTCTGCTGAAGTTCAAACCAAGCATCAGAATGAAGAAGACAGGTGATTTAATTGCTCTTGAATATGACATGGTTGTTGGTTCCACCAGATGTGGGCCATCAGAGCCAGGAACGCCTTCTGTGCTGGCTTACGAATTGTCAGAATGAGAAATTTTATTTTTACATTTTAATTCATGCTACATGTATTTTGCAAAAATTGTTCCAATCATTTATTTATTTATAGCAATGAAATGATTTAATTTCTGCTCTCCCTGAGCTGTGCTACTTCCAGCTCATATAGATGAGAGCTTTGTTTTATCCAATCAGATTTCCCCCAGGTGAAAAATCTTTTGAGGCCTTCAGAATTTCAAGTGAATCCCTCTTTAAAACAAATGGGAGCTATGATGTTGATTGATATATGCTTTAACCAACCAGATTTTGAGTTTTCTGTGTTGGGCATGTTCGTTGAAACTCCATGTACTTCTAGCTGGCTTGCAGCTACGTCAGCAGTGTGGGCTGATCAGAGAGCCACTTAGCTAACTGACACGAGGCAATATTCAAATGAAGTCAAGTCAAGTCTGGGATCGCCGCATCCACAACACCACGGAACCACCCTGGCTCCTGGATGGCAACCACCCAGGCAGACAACCGGTCCATTCACATATCTCTAAAATAACCATCTATCTGCCGCAGCCAGGTGAAGTGTGGGCGTCCCCTTGGCCCTCTCCAGCCACTGGGGTTCTCAACACTCAGGCACCTATGTGCTGGATCATGCACACAGAAACGTGCTACATGTCAAAAATGTCAAAGCTGATGCTCTCTCTCAAGTTCTAATTCATTTAAACTAGCTTTCTTGGCATTTAGATTTTAGGAGTATAGTTGTTTTGGCCAAATTTTTATTACCTGAGGAAATTAATTTGTTGGTGGAATTATGGGGTAGCTGTGTACTGAACAACCGTGTCATTGAACTCTTTATAAAGAATGGAAAATGGACTTTGTCTTCAAGTGATGAGCAGTTTTGATAAGATGAAATGATTTTTATTTGTCTTTACCTGCTGTTGATTATTGCTTGCTGCTGGTGTGGTGTGAATGACATCTGTGGTCTGGCTCTGTCATTATCCGTGCAGCAGGTGCACATATGCACAGCAGCTTGGCTGGAATCTGTTGAATTCTGTTTGTGTTATTTATGTTTATGGCATTTTTGGTTGGTTAGAGTAAATGTAGTTGTGGCGAGTTTTCTCTTGCTTCTTTGGAAAAGACAGTGATTTGGGATATATGCGATATTTATTTGTGATGCATCATATGATACTGTGTTTTATTACAGGAGGATAGCTATGAAGGCCAAGGTGGAAAATGCATGGCCAGCCACTGGGTTCCAGACAGGCTGGTTTGAGTCAATGAAGGTCTTGTTCCTGTTGTTGAACAATAGGGAGTTTAAGCAGCCAAGATTTTTAAGATCTGCTAAGGTGACTGGAAGTAGTTTTCTGTGCATATGTGTTAGTTTGACCAGCTCAACAATGGCAAACGGAGATGTTTCCCTTACGCGATACTATGTGAGGTACAGGTAAGAGGATTTTGCGATTTAGACAGGTTTTTTAGTGAAATGTTTTACAAAAGTTTTACACTTGACAGAGACGTGCATTTTCATTAATTTTGCAATTTGTAATTAAATTTTTAATCGCTGAATCAGCTGTTAAATCAGCCATATTAGCTAAGTCCTCTCTGCTTAAATTCCTCAGCTACACCACTACGGCAGAAACGTAGATCCATTTCCGGTTACCGTAGCAGCCCTTTTAAACCATCGCTGCTAAAACTCCCTAATGATGCAGAAGAACAAGCCCCTCATCAACAATCAACTTGTATGGAAAGTGTTGTCACCAAAAAGGAAGAAGACTAAGGTGCCTGGACAATCAGACATTTAAAAAATTTTTTTTTTACATTTACAGAGGTAACCATGCATGTGTAGCTCTGTAGGGATCCTCTCCATCCTACCAGACACTTCTAATGACATGTTTGCCTATTCAGTGGCATCAAGAACCGGTTTACTTTGAGGTTTTTAGCTTGACCCAGAGCCTTACGTTGTATGGCTGTTTAACCCATGATGGTGTTTGCTTTCTAAATCAATAGTGGACCGATTATGATCAATTTTGTCCCTAGTGAGAAGTTGAACCCAAAAACATCTAGAGCGCAGGTTATAAATCCCAGTTTCCCTTTAATATCTTGCTGTCATCACTGAATTTATGATTGTTATTATAGAAAGTGCCCAATAGCAAATACTTATTGAACATTGTTAAAATATGTTGTGTACTATGTAATAAAGATATATTGTAAGTTGATGTTTTTACTTCTATGCCCACACAATATAAAATGCGCATGAAACAGAATGCTGCAATAATTTTCATACCATGATATCATGTATTTTTTTAATATGTGTAACTGTATAACCGCAGGTTTTAAACATTGGGATTTTGAATATGTAGCAGGAGTTCGGTTTCCCAACGTGCAAACAACTGTTACATTGTTCCAGGGACAGCTTACAGTATTCATCAGTGCATTATACTCCCTTGCAGCTGCACAAGCTCTGTGACCTGAAGACTCGATGGCCGATCCTTGGATTGGTGCTTTCATCCATTGCTGTAGCCACAACACACAGTTAAAACATATCACCACCACTGAGAGATCTGTCCAAAAGGGCGTAGAACACAAAGGAAATGCATTCCATTTCCAAAGACCTGGGGCCTCATTTATACATGATGTATATGCCCCAAAACTACTATACACCTTCTCTCACACATGAACTGGAATTTGCAAAGGAAGAATTTGTGGTGAGAATGTGTGTACCTCATGCATACGTCAGACTGTGTGTACATGTCTATGTTTTTCAGAGCAAGTAAAGCCTGATATGATAAAGAAGAAATCTAAAATAATCCGAGAAAGAATTTGATAAAACAAAGAAGCCAATGTCAAATATTATTTCTGTACACACACACACACACACACACACACACACACACACACCTAGATTAATGTGTACCTTTCACAAACTGCACTGTAAGTAATTGAGTGTGATCTAAATTTTGTCAGCCCTCTTATTCTTATTGTTATTTATTCAGTTATATATTTGTTTTGTTGAGCGTAGTCATTGCAGCCATACGTTGCATGCAAATTGATCACCTCTATTATTTTTCAAATTCAGTGTTTTCTAATTCCAAGACCTTTAAATAAAACATATTTCCTTTTACTCCATCTCTCGGATAACTGTCTCAACTACACATTCTCACTCCCAACTTGTCACACATTTATGCATGGTCAGTGCCCCTTTGCGTCACTATGTGATGAGTTAGGGAGCCCTTTTGTGTCATTTAATGGCGTGTGGGGAAACGTTTTTTTTTTTTTACATTTCTTTCTGACGACACACAGAACCACCTGCTTGACTTCCGCGTCATCAGGGAACATTCATCTATGTTTGGGTTATGGTTATGGTCAAGGTTATGGTTAGGGTTACCATTTCCCGGCGTGTCACTAACTGATGCAAAATGGTTACCCAACTCGTCACACATTGCCATTTGGTCAAAAAAATGGTTTTGCATCAAAATGTGATGAGTTGGGAGTGAGAATGTGTTGATCTCAGCTTCACATTTAGAGAAATGATGCTTCTTCTGTGCTTTTGTTTTCATTTCCGTGTTGTCCTCTGCATGAGAGAAGGAATCAGGCTTTTGAATGACAGACACAGATACTTTGTACTGTATATGCAAATGATTATTTGAGGGAGTGTCTACAGCCACTCATGGCTAATGATGGGAGTGGACAGCTGGATTTCATGAAGACTGAGATTAATAAAGCAGAACTATACACACACATGGCTTTATAACTGGCCAGAAGAATGCACATGCACATTTCTGTCTTTGTGTGTGCACAGCTTTTGTCATAATTCTACAAACAGTTTTACAAATGAGGCCCTAGGATGAGGAAGGTCAGGAGATGGCTCAAGTGTGCCTGATTATATATCAGGCTTGGTACACTGCCGTCTTTAAATGTTGAAGCAAAGCAGCTTGGGTTGATGGAACACTATCAATGGCATACACACACTGTGCCAACAGTTCCTTTCTTTCACTCTGCTAAAGGGCAGGTTTTAGATTAAGTAACAACACCAAAGCATCTCTGGAGAGGTTGTCATAACAATGACATAAAGGCATCATTTACTGCTGGATATGTCATCCATGCTAAACACACAGATTTCTTTCTTTGCACATGAAAACTGGGCAAAGTGTCACACCCTGTCAGGGCGTGGAACATTATCAAGGTCTTTGCCCTCATATTTACAATGTTTGTGATATCACGAGCTGCAATGTACCAGAAGTGTTTTCCAACCCCACTTCCACACTTTCCTCTATATCGAGAGATTTGAAGTGCCCCACAGCAAGGACAGCTACATCTGTCCACTGTTCTGGTAGCAGCCAGTGTGTATCCCTGTCTGGCACAGTGTGCTACATTCAGAAGAATCTGTGTAACTGTTTCCTCATGTGAGCAAGGCTGCAAAGACTGCGCATCTGTATGGCATTCTGAACTGCAGTGATGATTCACTGTGTACAAAACAGAAACTTTCCAACAGCATCTGATGTTTGCATGCTTTCTGACAAATTAAAAAAAAAAAAATGAAAAGTGACATTCTAATAAGCAAACTGCAGATTATTTGAACAAAGTTGAGGTTAACTGCAAGAAGTGGCAAGTCGGCAAACTGAAGATCTAGATTTCATCATCAAAACTCATGTTTGGTCATTTTCCTTATATTGTATATTCATTAGGCTATCAAAATATATTTGCAATGATTGACAAACATAGGTTTAGTTGAAAAAAAAAAAAGGTTTATGAACATGGTATTAACCCTCATCCTACCATGCTATTTTACATCTTAATCTTACCGTGTGGGGTCCGGTGGGACCACATGGTGGTTTTTTTTTACTTGTAAAGTACAAATAAAGCAAGAGTTTGTAAACTGAATGATGCAAACATATTTATTAATTTCCTCAGCACACATTAGAACAAACAATAGCAATTTTTCTTCTCGGAAATTACCTTGTAATGTGTTAAGAATCACGCAAACTAACTAAATAGATTTCTGGCATTCCTGCATATCAATACCATACTTTCACTCTCCAATGGATATTTGATTCTTTTTTTGTATCAATAATACAAAGTTTTTAACTTCCCCAGCACACATTATACTATTCATTCATTTTCTGAACCCACTTAGACAGGCCACCAGTCCATCGCAGGGCCACATATAGACAGACAAACCACACTCACACCTATGGTCAATTTACAGTCACCCATTCACTTAACCTGCATGTCTTTGGAAGTGGGAGGAAGCCGGAGCACCCGGAGGGAACCCATGCAAACACGGGGAGAACATGCAAACTCCACACAGAAAGGACCAGGTCGGAAGTGAACCTGGGACCTTCTCACTGTGAGGCAACAGTGTTAACCACTAAGCCACCGATGGAAACACATGTACTCAAATATTGCAAAAAGTTTTTACGCTTGCATGAGGTATTTTTTCAGGCGATTAAAAAATAAAAAAAAAGTCTCATTTCAAAAAACTGCAATGGAAACACTTTTTCCACGATTATAGGTCACATGAAGTACAGAAAGAGTCACATGGCATTCTAAAATACATGGTGTGCTATGTGTAGATGGAGGAAGAGATGGAGAGCTTGTTCATTCATTCATTCATTTTCTATACCCGCTTACTCCAATTAAGGGTACGGCAATATTGAATAATAAAAAAACAACAAAATGGCAATATTTAGCAGGACTTACCCTTCCATCACCATGACTATTGGAATAACAGTTCTCGCGAGAGCCTCACTGCAATGACAGTTATCGCGAGATGACAAAACAAAGCAGTTGCATTCCATCACTCAATGGAAGCGCTGTAACTTCGCTAGTGTGTTTTGTCAACATTCTGAAAATAAAGCTGAACTTTTGTGCAAATCCGTAATGGAAACCCATCCAGTGAGTGGGTGTGCAACATTTCCATAAGTAACTTCGTAAACACTATTGCATATTCTGATATGAAATCTGGGTTCTGATAGATACATGTGAGGACCATTGAATCTCTTATTTTGGGCCATGTTGGCATCTTTTAATGTGTACAGCGACCATTACATGAAATAAAGATAGACTGGCTTATGAATGTGCTTGTGAAGCTTTGATGCTAATCGCAGGGTCCTGGTGGCTACCAAGGCCACTTTTACTTGTCACTTGGGACAAAAACTAATTTAGTGAATAAATATTGATTTGGATTAGGTTTAGAACACAAACACCATCACTGGCTAATCAGTTATTGTGTGGGGCAAGCTGAAATCACTTCTTCTTGCCACTGAACAGGTGAAAATGTCATTGGAAGTGTCTGGCAGCATGGAGAAGAGCTCTAAGGAGATAATTGTGCACATTTTTACATCACTAAATATAAAAAAAACTTTATAAGGTGTCTGATTATGCAGTTAACCTGCAGTTCATTTGTCAAAGCTGCTCTCCACTGAGTCATTAGAAGATGATTGCCGATGAGGGGCTCGTTTTGTAAGACAGCGCTCCACAGATATATCGAGATACTGTGCATTCCATGACTTCCTGCTTTGCTAAGTTTCAAACTGTTATCAAAAACTGCACATTTTGTGGCCTCAGCCACTGTACCACAATATGGACTGAACATCAATAAGGATGAGTTCCGCTTTGTCAGTTTCTACTGCACATCTTTTTTTCTACACTGCATGTTTTGACTTTATAAAAAGATTGTCACAACCATGAAAGCTTGTCTTTAATATGCAATAGAGTGGCAATGGCACAATAGCACAATCTAATATGTATTTAGCCAACTATTAGACCATTCAGATTGTTGAGTGTCCATTCTTAGTTTCCAGTCTTGTTTTAAAACCAACATAATCTGTCCGCTTGTGTTGGATTTTTATTAACCTCCGATACCTCGTTTGTCAACCATCTGCTACTAGCCAGCAAAATCTGCATGGATTTACAGAAACTCAGAGAGGATACCTCACCAGAATGTTCCATCATTTCCACAGAAAATCACATGACTCCTGCAGGTAGCCGAACCTTGACTAGTACAACACGCAGGTCATGCAAATAATATCTTTGTGATTCAGTGATACCATAATAAGGTATTGCGTGGCCATGACATTCAATCAATTCTGTCCAAAACTGAGTGTACCACTGCACCTTTTCACCATGTTAAATCTATATTTGCGCCAAACTGTTTGAGTTAAGCAGTTATGACCTTGAGTTTGACCTTTCAAGGTCACCCAAGATCAAAGCTCATATGACCAGAAGAAAGATATATGACTTCATATATCATAGTTATACCTGTAACTAATTCCTCAAAAGAGCCATTCCACATATCCCCTACACACGTATAAGCATTCGGCCCAAATTTTGACGTTGGCCCGTGACCTTGACTATCAACCAATTTTTATCAAACTCAAATCACATTGTTCTATGCCAACCCTCAATCATTTCTCTAAGTTTGGTACAAATCTTAACAAAACTCTTGGAGTTATTTTGTGCACACAGGACCGAAAACAACACTCCTGCTACCACTACCTGCAGGTGTAATGAACTCAAATGGTTTGATTTAGAGTCCAGAGCAATAACCACTACACTAGAGAGGCACTGGGTCAAAATCAGAGACTGAAGCTTTAAACTGAAGGAAAAGTAAGACTACATTTGGAGGTCTTGTGACTTTATGGAGAAAGTTGTTAAAGTCCATCTTTAATACAATAAAAAAGGTTGGCTCTAAAAGTAATACTGAATGTTTTGCTTTAAAACTTTTTTAAAAGTTGGAAAAATGTCAAAACAAAGATAGGAGCCTTTCACTACAAAGTACTTTTCAGTAAAACAAAAAAAGTTGACTTGTTTCCCAACTACTGAGACTGCTCTCAAAACTGTAACTTTTTTAATCACCCAACTGTGCATGCAAATAGGGCTTATAGTTAAACGTAATAAGCAATGCTAATACAACGATGCCATCACAGAAGCACTGAGTTGAAAATATTCCTGAAGCTGACAAAAGACAACCAAGCTGTAAAACAAGCTGATTAAGTACAGCTTTGCAGGTTTGTGTTACCCATCACTGGCTTAGAATGATCAAATCTGAGCTAAAGTTGTGGTCAGAAGTTTACATACACTCATCATGGGCATGAATGTCATGGTAATTTTGGGCTTTTAATGATTTCTTTGAACTGTTCTTTTGCCAGGGTGGAATGATTGTACAGCATGCATCATTAATGACTTTAAAAAACAAGAACTGGGTGCACAGGTTTGAATTTATTTTGGATCTTTTCTAATCCACACAGGGTCAAAATTATACATACAGGCTCAAATGTAAGCACACATTCACTTAAATCTTTTAATAAGTGGTGCTGAAGGTTCTACAATGTCTTTTAACGTGCCAAGGCCTATTAACTCCTCGTTAGTGATCATGATTGACTACAACTGGTAGATTCTCTTTGCCACCAAAAAAAGGATGTGTTTGACAGCACTGATTGGGCTGACCAATGGGAAAGTCCAAGGAACTCAGTGAAGATTGAAGAAGGCAAATTCTAGATTTACACAAGTTGGGAAGATCTCTTGGAGCCATTTCTAAACTAGAAAGCACTCAGAGAGCGCAAACCTCCGCCAAGGCAGTTCAGTCCCCCATAATGTGGAGATGTTCTTTTCCAGCAAACCGACGTCTGAGAACCCAATGATAATGCCAGCATAAACCATTTTGGTAGAGATTAATATCCAACTCAATCAATAAATCTTTATATTTTTTAATATCCCAGATTTACATGATAATGCGGATCACCACCAAAATCTAATCGATTGGTCCTTGGGCCATTTCCCACTTATCCTGAAAATTTCATCAAAATTGGTCCATAACCTTTTGAGTTATTTTGTGGACAAACAGACAAACGCCGGCAAAAACATAACCTCCTTGGCGGAGGTAATGATTGATGTAAATGAAGACCAAGACATATTCAGTGACTTAGAAATGGTCATGTATCATCCCCTGACTCGTCTCAAGAAAATTGGCTGTAAAAGTAATGATTTAAGT
>OMMV01206055.1:0-11229 GCA_900302635.1 Chatrabus melanurus
TGGATAACCGCTGCCTCTGCTACAAACATGTTGTGAAAAGCTGTGATGCGTTTGAGGCCCGCTACCAAAATCCGGGAACGTGAATTTTGCCAACGTGTGGCCACTTTTCTCTCCTGTTCTCTCGCTTTCACCTCGTTCACCAGTAGCTGGCCCAAACGTCATAGTGTGACTGCGCCTTAAAGACTTTGACCTTCCTTCTCCTGCAGAGATATCGGCATCACCAAACACCTCTGTCCAGCGACCTCATGACTCCTTAAGCTCTTCCCAGGCGTCTCCCGATCTCAAAGGCCGAGGACCCAGAGACATGAATGTCACTGCCGAGATAAATGAATGTCTCTGAAGTTCAACAGTTTCGCCACATACAGACACACTTCTGATGGCCGAGAAGTCATTAAAAGCCTGGATCTTAGTCTTGATCCAGGACAATCGCAAACCCAGACACTGATTCCTCACTCAGCTTCTCAAGTGCTGCAATCAGGGTACCCATTGATTCTGCAAAGATCAAAGCGTCCACCTCAAAGTCATGTTCAGTAAACTTTTCCTCCCTGGACACTAATAATAAGATGTGGCCAATTATTGCTAAGTGTGGGGAATAAGATGAGTCTTAGTTTAGGTATAAAAGACTCAACAGAATGGGATTCTTTTATCTCAGCAGGCAGATCATTCCATAAAAAAGGAGGATGAGAGGAAAAAGGCCTATAATCTACAGACTTTTTTCCTCACTTTTGGGACACAAAGTAAGCCTGCAGCCTGAGAATGCAGAGCACAGGGTAGTAAATAAATCTTCAGAAGTCCTACGCTATTGTTGGGTATTTTATATGTCAACCATAAAAACTTGAAATCTGATCTCACATGTATCAGAAGCTAATACATTGTGGCTTATACTGATTCTGGAAGAGACAAACACATGAACCAGTGGATGATCAGCAAAGCAGACGAGGGTGGACTTCAAACTTTTGAAATGTGGTGCTGGAGGAAGCCATTGCAAGTATCTTACTTTGAACACGGAACAAATGCAAGCATTATGGAAGAGAATGGCACGACTCAACGACTGCTGGACTTCATCAGGAGAAAGATAATGAGATACTTTGGACATGCTGCAAGACATGGTGGAAACATCATCATGCAAGGAACTCGGCGCTACTAGGATGAGATCAAGGAACAACCTGATTTGAGCGAGATGGTGGATGCATGCAGGTTGGCGGATCATTATGCAGAGTGGAGACTCCTGATGTTGTTTGATGCATGCAACAACAACAATGACGCATCTCATTATCCTTCATTAATAAGTTGCTTTCAATCTTCTTTCTTTTCAGATACAAATTCATAGCAACTTCAGCTCTGTTCAGTCACAGTCTTGATTGCATAACTAGGCGACGGGAAACACGTCATACGCTTTTGATATTGCCGTCACTGTTTGGTGTGCGTCTACTGAATGTCGGTGGAATGCATGTCCACACACTGGATTTCCTCTATTTTTGCAGAGCAAATGATAAATGGACTCAATTTTGAAAGCACTTTCCCATTTGACGTAGATGCTCACATTCAACCATTCACACATACAAAAATGTCAACATGCTGCCATGCAAGATGCTCAACTGTGCACCAGTGTCATGGTTCACATCTCTGGTGTTTAGTTTCTGTTCTCTGGGTTTCCCATCTGTAGTGTTTTCTCTCATGTTTTATATTCTAGTGTTGGGTTATTTATTATTCCTCATGGTCTCCTATGTGAAATTATCTGTGTTAATTATTTTCCACATTCTCTTTAGTGAAATTCTCCTTTGTGTTGATTATTCCTCGTGCTTTTATTTTGACATCTATGCCGTGTTTCTTCTCTATGGTTTTTCTTCCTGTCACATGAACTTCCGAGTTCACGTGCACTGTTGTTTCTTGTTAATTGTTTCAAACACTTTATAACCGTTCACCACTCATCACTCCCTCGCCAGACTGTCTCGCTCTCATGCCTGCTCTCACGTTCCTTTGTGTTTGACCTACCATTGCCAAATTCGGCTGCCTCTATGTGTCTCTTGAGTATTGCCTGCCATTTCCTGATCAGTCTACTTGGTATGTTTGCTAACTGTTTAATGACTCTCACCCTGTTTACCTGGATCAATCTCTTGCTGTTTCCCTCACAGACATTGATTGCTGTTGAACTGATTTACTGTTATGAACCATCACCTGTTTCATCAACCATTCACAACATTTGTTCCCACACAGACAACTTTGTTGTGCCGACTGTATTCTCTGAGTGCATTAACTGTTAACAATCTGTCTGTGGTGAATAAAACCAGCTTTTACTGCAAACCGGTGTTGTTCTCTGTTCAGGGGTCCAAGAGCAACTTGGGGATTAAGGAAATTGCTCAAGGGATCTGAGTGATTTTCCTGTCTGACAGGGAACAGAGGATCCTCTGGTCTCAAGCCCCCCGCTTTAACCTCTAGACCATCACCTCCCCAAGTCCCCAGAGTCTATTTGAATATTTGTCTGCCTGAGGGTTGCTATCCAGTCCCCAGAGCGGTTCTGTGGTGTGATGAATGCGGTGATGTGCAACATCGAAGCATGCTCCCAGACCTGAGTTGAATACAGTAATACAGTAGTAGCAGAGCACAACAGGCGTGTTTACGGCACGTTGTTATTAAATGATTATTATTATAAAATTATCCAAAACTTACACTCCTCTGGAATAGTTTGAGCAGCAGTAACACAAACCCCAACTTCTTCTACAAGTAGTAGTAAGTCCTTATAGGCCCTGAGGGCCATCGGGCCGGTGCTTATCTCCAGTTTCCTTGGCATGAAGTGGATGAGAGTCCATGACTTCCCCTAGACGGGATGCCAGTCCATCGCAGGTTACTTCCCAGCCAAGGCCAGTACCCATTTTACAGCTGGGTAGGCTGAGAAAATGCAGATTAAGTGTCTTGTCCAAGGACACAGAGCAGGTAGCTCAGTGGATAAGGAGCTGGCCTGCTGTAGACCTGGGTTCAAATCCCGCTTATGCTACCTGTCTGTGTCCTTGGACCTACACGGTAGTTACAATAGAATAAATTGTACAGTCAAGTTCATAAGTATTTGCACAGTGGCCATTTTTGTAATTTTGCCTTTTTACACCACCCCAATGGAGTTGAAAAAATGCAATAAAGATGAGTGTAGATTTTCAGTGTTAATTCATACGGTTGAACAAAAATATCATATTAGCCATTTAGGAATTACAGCCATTTTTAAACACAGTCCCTCCATTTTCAGAGGCCATAAGTAATTGGACAAACTAAATATAAGGATTATTGTTAATACAAATACATCACTTTTACAGCCAGTTTTCTTGAGACAAGTCAAGCTATGGATTTACATCCTATATAGGCCCGTTGGTGCCGGTGCTTATCTCCGGATTCCATAGTGTGAAACGGATGAGAGTATGGCGTCCCCTCCAGGGGGAGTCATATATGAATCCCCCTGGAGGGTACGCCAGTCCGACGCAGATTACTTCCCCAGCCAAGGCTGGTACCCATTTACAGCTGGATGGACTGAGACAATGCAGATTAAGTATCTTGTCCAAGGACACAGACAGGTAACGTGAGCAGGATTTGAACCCAGGTCTACATATTGACAAACCAGTTCCTTATCCACTGAGCTACCTGCTCTACATTTACATTTCATTTACATCAATCATTAAGAAATATAAACCTTATGGTAAATTTGTGTGGAGTAAGCAGTTCTTAAAAACTGAGTGACTGTGCAAGAAGGAGACTAGTGACAACTCTGAAAAAATTATAGGTTTCTCTGGCTGTGATTGGAGAAACTGTGAGATGCATAGTGTAACTTTTGCCTGTTACACCACGAGTCACAGCTTCCTATTAAGGGAACACAGAGAAGGATTTTCATACAAGAAAACAGATGACGCATATCTAGGCTTGATTCTACCATGTACCTTCTGGAACACTGTAGCTGAAAGTTCATGTCTTCTTTTTAAGAAAATCCTTGTGAAAGCCAGCTGTAAAAGTGATGATTTGTATTAATAATTCTTATATTTATTTTGTTGAATAATTGATGGCCTCTGAAAATAGAGGGATTGTGTATAAAAATGCCTGTAATTCCTAAACAGTGAATGTGATATTTTTATTAAACCCCGTTTAATTAAAGCTGAAAGTCTACACTGCGAGACCATCTTGATTGTTTAATTTCAGCTACATTATGGTGGAGTACAGAGGCAAAATTTCAAAAATTGTGCCACTGTCCAAATACTTTTGCACCTGACTGTAGGTCGAGACTCGGATCACATCGTCCATTGAAGCAAAAGTTATCACGTGATGCACAGGCCGGGGCGAGGGTCCTTAGCACGGGTCACATGATCCTTTCAGATCAGCCACAGATAGATGTATGACCCACATCACCATGTCAGTCTGAACAGGATATCAGTGTTTCTGTCCATCTTTTTCATGCAATGCTGTTTTATTCTGCACAGGTGATGACTCAGCACGTTATAGGCAGTACCAGAAAACATGACCATGAGGATCTTCACCTCCAGAGCTGCGGTGCACTGAGCTCATCCCCCTCCCTTTCCCTGCGCCGTCTCAAACACCTTCCACAAACAGCCAACGCCTCCACCATCCCGCTGGATGCCCCGTCCTCTGAACACAGCCTCGTGTGCAGAGAAACTATTCTTTGACCACTCTCCCAAACAAGAACTCGGGTCAAAACTCGGCGCATATTCCAGGTACTGGTACTGGAGCCGCGCTGCGCTGTGCAGCACACGTCTGCATGTGGATTAGTAAGTGTTGAGATGTGAAGTCGTTCATTTGCGCAGTGCGATTGCAGGTCAGACAGTCTGAAATAAGGCGGCCTCCTGTGAGGCTGTGCCACATCATCAGCAGATATGGTAGCAAACTCATCCTGAGCCTGCGTGTATCTGTTGTGGCTTCTTTCTCATCACAAAAACAAAGGAATGTTCTCCCTCAGGGGATCTTTTCTACTGACTTTCATCTCTTTAAAAAAAAAATACCCAGCTGGTGAAATGGAATTTGTTACAGTGACAAAGGATGCTGTGGTATCAGTGTCCTTGTCCTCACAGTGAGGGAGAAATATGTTTGTATTAAACTTAAGTGGCTGGGCATTACCAGCCTTTGTTTGCAGACTTTGTGGAATTGTTACTGGTGGGATGGTGAATATATTGTGGTGCCTCTGATTGAAGAACATCACAGATGTGGACTATTTATCTTACCTCATTGTGTTTCTTATCAGTGTTACAATAAAATATGAGTTTGTATCTTGTGATTGTTTTATTTTGACATTTCCGATTATGTTTATCATGTGTTCAGTGCAGCAAGAGGCTGTAACAATGATAAGAACCCTTTGAAACATCAATATGGTGACGCAGATTAGGTTCGATTTTCATTCAAGTTGAAGATTATTGTGAATATCACAGTAGGTAGACTCAGGAGGTAAATATCATAGTGGAATTGTGGGACTTCAGGGATGTTTAAATTGAAACACCAAACATACTTAAGTCTGCTGGACAATGGCACAATTTTTGTCATTTTGCTTCTGTATATGACTACAATGGAGTGGAAATGAAACAAAGCAGATGTAGTGTTGACTTTCAGGTATAATTCAAGGGGGTCTAACAAAAATATCACATTAACCATTTACAACTTTGTATTATATTTAATATAAATCACTTTTCCAGACAGTTTTCTTTAGACAAGTCAGGGGGCGGATACACGAACATTTCCAAGTCACTGAATATGTCTTGGACTTCAGTTATATAAATCATTAAGAAATACAAACAGTATGGTAAATCTGAGTATGTAGTATCAAAAACTGACTATGCAAGAAGGAGACAAGTGAGGGAAGCCACCAAGACACCCATGACAACACTGAAGGAGTTACAGGCTTCATGGACAACTTCAACTTGTTTTGGGAGCAACAAAACCATTTCAGGATGGACAGGGTTAATTTAAACAGAGTAGGGCTCCATGTACTTGCTGCCAAACTACTGTATGGCCTCTAGCATCCCTGGCCTATCACCTCCTGCTGTAACAGGACACGGACCCTCTGATGTCCATTATCAACAGAACAGCAGCAACGACCAGCTCATGTTATCAATCCTGCGGTGATTAGTAGGAGAGTGTGTGCATTTCTTATCTGACTCTCCACTTCTGCGTCAACAGAAAACTGGGTCAGATAACACAATCAGGATGGCTCTCTTAAATGACAGATCACTTCCAAAGAAGCGTCTTTTGTTTGTTTTTTGGGGGGAAGCGGGGCGGGGTTCAAGATTTTGTGAGAACAATTTGCATATTATGTTTGTTGTTGAGACTTGGCTGAGGGATGATGTGATGTAACAATGGAATTATGTCCCTCCAACTACAACTTCTGTTCTTCAGTTCGGCAGCATAGAAGAGGTGGGATTAACAGTAACATAGGCCAGCTTCCTTCCTTTAAATACCTGGTCATTGTGTTAAATACACAATGTCAAGTTATTACAATGAGACTTTATAGAGCTTTAAGTTACCATCATATCTACCAGAATATTCTGATCACTTTTCACTATTAAAAGCTATGGCATAATAACCACAAATGTCAGTCAGTCAGTCATTTTCTATAACCGCTTACTCCAATTAAGGGTCATGGGGCGGGGGGTGCTGGAGCCTATCCCAGCGGCCATTGAGCAGGAGGCGGGGTACACCCTGGACAGGCCGCCAGTTCATCGCAGGGCCACACAAACACAGCCACACTCACACCTACGGCCAATGTAGAGTCACCAATCCACCTAACATGCATGTGTTTGGAAGTGGGAGGAAGCCAGAGAACCCGGAGGAAACCCACGCAGGCACGGGGAGAACATGCAAACTCCACACAGAAAGGAACTGAGCACGCTGGGAATTGAACCCCACACCTTCTTGCTGTGAGGCAAGAGTGCTAACCACTGACCCACCGTGCCGCCGCAACCACAAATGTGATTCTCAATATTCATATTAACAACAAAGCAGATTGTTTGGCTTCGCAGTTTGGAGATTTACTTGAAAACGTAGATATTAATCAGCACGTGACTGTGCCTACACATCAACTAGGGGTGTGCCGATCTGATATTTTGGATCGGTTTCTGTCCAATATTGGCCAAAATTACTGCGTCGGATTTCAGAAATTTAAAAAAAAAATCCAATCCAAGTTTTTTGTTGCCCATCTGAGTCATGCTGTGGGTTATGTGTGTTTTCCTTGAGGGGAGTAGAATATTTGTTACACAGTTTGAGTTGATGTTTTATTAGATGGGTAGATTAGCAAAGTACATCCAGTCAAATGTATTCATGAACAGATTGTAGCTGTTTTAAGACAGGGAAAATGTTCTGATCTGTATCGGCAGATACTGAAGGTTCCAGTGTTGGTATCATATCGGACATGAAAAGTGATATTGTGGCCTCCCCAATATCAACATCATAATGTATTTTAATTTGGTTATGTCACAAGGGCTAGAACAGGTGGCTCTGTAGGATAGGAGAGGGACTACCACTATAGACCGGGGTTTGATTCCAGGTGTGTCTGTGTCCTTGGACAAGACACTTCATCTGCATCGTCCCAGTCCACCCAGCTGTAAATTAGTACTGGCCTTGACTGGGAAAGTAACCTGTAATGGACTGGCGTCCCGTCCAAGGGGAGGTGTATACTCTCATACACTTCACGCTATGGTATCCAGGGATAAGCACCAGCCCGATGGGCCTCAGGGCCTGTATCGGACTTACGATAGGACAAGGGCTAAACATTTTCAATTGAATTGAATTCAGTTTTTATTTATATAGCACCAAATCACAACACAAGTCGGCCCAAGGCGCTTCACAAGAGCAGGTCCAACATTAGCGGAGCCAGCTCAGTTGGGTGACCACCTGCTCGGGCCGCCACAACAACAACAAACTATTGAAATTTTAAATAATAACATAAGCAATACAAAGTACAATTGATGCAATAAACAGTAAAAAATAAAATGCAATAAACAATTAAAATTTAAACAACATAAGAAAAACATGATACAAGAAAAGAAGCTGAAAAGAAAGATTCAACACAGGTAAGTCCATGTCAGCTGTAACAGAGAGAAAACAGATGAGTCTTTAACCTGGATTTAAATGAGTCCACAGAATCAGACTGTCTTATCTCAATGGGCAACCTGTTCCATAAAAAGGGCACACGATAAGAAAAGGCTCTATGACCTGCTGACTTCTTATTTACCCTGAGAACACACAGCAGACCTTGATCTCAAGAACGCACAGCATGGGCCGGTAAATAAGGTAAATCAACCAAGTATGGGGGTGCTAGTCCATGAAGAATTTTATATGTTAATAACAATACCTTAAAGTCAGACCTCACATGAACAGGAAACCGGTGAAGGGAGACGCGGGCCGGAGTAATATGGTCAAACCTTCTTCTCCTAGTTAGGACTCTAGCTACAGCGTTCTGAACCATTTGAAGACCCCTGATGCTCATAAGTGGTAAGCCAGAAAACAAAACATTACAATAATCAATTCTAGATTAAACAAAGGTGTGAATCAGTGTTTCTGCATCCGTCATTGATTCATTGATAGAACAGAATTAATGCTTGTATATCACTGTGTTTTATATCATCATTTCTAGGTTGAGATTCCCAATAGAGATCGATTGTAAGAGCATTTTCTGTGAGCGTTTCTATGTCTTTGTGTCTGTTTTTATGGTTTATGTCTTAATTTTTTATTTTTTTTTACACAAGTGGGATTTAAGTTTCTCAAAGCAGCTCATAAGAGAAAATGCACATACCTGCTGTAAAGAGCTTCTTAAGGTGAGCTGTCCGTGGTGCTGGTCAGATACACATTAACATAGCATGAAGCATTTGAAAACAACAAAAAGACTAAAATGACAGCACAGAAAGGTGGAAAAAAACTTTAGAAATGTGTGATTCACATTAACTGTTGCAGAATTCATCATGGAAAAGGAGCTTAGGTGTCAACTGCAGTTTGAGCTTTCAGCTTTATTTTAAATATCGTGGCACTGACTGAAAGCAAGTTTTCATAAATTTACATGCTATCAATCAAAGATGTAATTCTCTATTTCTGGATTAAACTAATGTATAAGTATTGTCTGCTGAAAAGAAAACAATCTTAGGGAAAAGCAACATTTCAGGTCAGGGAAGGAGCATACGGTGGTGGCATACCATGGTGCATCCTCCATACTACGGAATGCCTCAGCGACATCATTGGCAACCATCCAGGCAGACCACCAGTCATCCCTACCTTCCAAAAATAGTCATCTCTCTGCTGCAGCCTGAGGGCAACCTTTTGACCTTTTCCAGTTGCTTGAATCTGCAGCACTGAAGCGCCTGCACTGGATCACACTTAGGGAAGTACAATGCCTCATTTTTGTCTCCCTCAGTAACTGCTTGTATCTAGCATTACCCAAAGATTCTCTGGAGAGGCCTCATACCAAAGGCATCACCTGAGGTCAGTGGTTAGAGTCAAAGTCTCACAGCCATACATTATTATGAAAGCACCAGAACCCTAAAGACCTTTGTTCTTCTGCAAAGGTATCAGCATTGCCAAACACCGCTGTCCAGTCATCTCATGAGTCCTTAAGCATTTCTCAACCATCTCTTGACCTCAAAGGCTGAGCTCCCAGAGCCATGAATGTCACTGCAGAGATAAGTGAATCTTTGAACAAGTTCCATACTTTTACCGTATACAGACACACTTCTAACGGCTGAGTCTGAGAAGTCCTTGAAAGCCTGGATCTTAGTCTTGATCCAGGACACTTGCAAACCAAAACACTAGTGCTGTCATAAGGGCATCCATTGATTCCACAAAGATCACAGCATATTCCACAAAGTCAAGGTCAGTAAACCTTTCCTCACTGGCAAAGGCACCCAAGTCTTTGGACTCCACAGCCCTACCCAACACCCAGTCCATGCAAGCACTGAACAGAGTAGGGACCAGAACATATCCCTGAAGAATGCCAAAATTCACTGCGAAGAAGTAGGAGACTCTGTCTCCACTCTACACAGCACTCACAGTACCTGTGTATGGGCCACCTTTGATGTTATTGGGATCATGCAAATTCTCAAGATGTCCCAAAAAGCAGCCTGATCAATTGAATCAAACTCAATAAAAATCAACATAGGCTGCAGAGAAGTCCTGCGAATATTGATGCTTGTGATTAGTATTTGCAGAGCTAGGATGCAGTCGATTGTTTACTTCTTGAGCACGAATCCAGATTGCACTGCTCACTGAGCAGTGCAATGAGCAACAAGTAGCTAGCACTGAATCCTATTGCAAATGACCCTTGCAAGTACTTCGTCTGGCACAAAGAGCAGTGTAATACCCATATAGCTGTTGCAATCTCAGTGAATCAATTCAATTCAATTTATTTATATAGCGCCAAATCACAACATAGTCACCCCAAGGCGCTTCACAAGGGTAAGGTCTAACCTTACCCACCCCTTGAGCAAGCACAATGGCAACAGTGGTAAGGAAAAACTGCCTGGATGTTTTGTAAGTATAGGAAGAAACCTCAAGCAGACCAGACTCAGAGGGGTGACCATCTGCTATGGCCATACTACTAATAACAACAGATGAATAACACAAAGTACAACAAGAATTTTAAACATGCACAGAAAGAAGGAATCAGACTCCAAATCTTCACACAGTCCTGACATCCTTCGTCCACTCGGATCCATTGGATGGGACCCTGCCAAGGAGCGGGTGAGGGGTCCAGACGCCGACAGTTGGTGACCATCCCGCAGTCCAAATTCAGCCGCAGGCTCTGTGTCATCCTCATCAGCACCTCGGGCAAAGGGCAGAGCAGAGATACATCAGCCAGAATGACCAACACACACGAGTAACATAATAAAACAACAGAATAGCGGACAGGAAGCTAACATGATCGCTGGCAACTTACTCCTACCTTACACTAACAATCCCAGAATTTAGATGCTGTGAGACTGTGTCCAGCTCTACTAGTAGCAGCAACGTAACTTGTTAGTTGGAGGGGAGAAGTATTTTATTTTTACCAAATCTATATTAGTCAAACGCAAGAGAGAACAGATAAGTCTTTAATCTGGATTTGAATGAATCCACACAATCGGACTGCCTTATCTCAGCAGTCAGACTATTCCACAGATCAGGTGAATGATAAGAAAAAGCTCTGTGGCCTGCTGACTTCTTCTTTACCTTTGGAACACACAGCAGTCCTGCATCCTGAGAACGTAACGCGCGGGCTGGTAAATA
>OMMV01206059.1:0-10160 GCA_900302635.1 Chatrabus melanurus
CTTGTTCATGAGTGGGGGTAAGATGGAGCGTGAGATAAACAGACGGATTGGGGCTGCGTCTGAGGTCCTTCGGACGCTGTACCGGACCATTGTGGTGAAGAAAGAGCTGAGCCAGAAGGCGAGGCTCTCGATTTACCAGTCGATTTGCGCTCCTATCCTCACCTATGGTCACGAGCTTTGGGTAATGACCGAAAGAACAAGGTTGCGGATACAAGCGGCGGAAATGAGGTTCCTCTGTCAGGTGTCTGGGCTTACACTCAGGGACAGGGTGAGAAGCTTGACTATCCGGGAGTGACTCGGAGTAGAGCCGCTGCTCCTTCGTATCGAAAGGAGCATTTCTTTTGTGTCTTTATTGGTTGATTGTGGTGGTGTCAGTCACTTGTGCACCTGTTTTTTGTGCACAATTGACATCAGTAGAAACAAAAAATGGTTCAAAGTGATGAAAAAACACGTGGATTGCATCTGCCATATTCTCATGTAATATGATGCTTGAGGACTGGTTGCTGTGTCTCACCTCCGAATACAGTGGAAAACCAGCCCAACAAGTGCTGTGCACCCACAGCCACGTTAGTCACCGATTAGCCACATGTGAATGTTGATGTGGGAGGAAAGAGGAGTACCTTCTTGTGATAATCTTTTAGGTTGCAGAGCTAAAATGGCATTCTGCCCTATGCTGTTCTGATTGTTTCCTCTTGCAATAACAATGAAATAAGTTCCTAACTGTGATAAAGGTTAATGTGTATTTCAGTGCCTACCCCCTTACATTCATATATCCATACATTCTCTTTGGCTTGTCCATTTAGTATTCACTTGGAGTGCTGGACCCTACAGTCAGGACTATTCAGTCAGACATTTTTTGTCATTTTGCCTCTGAAACAATCAAAATGTGCTTTTAGTATAGACCTTTCTCCATTTTTCAGAGCCCATAAGTAAAACGAAATAAAAAAGATTATTGTTCATACAAACCATGGTAGCGTGGTGGCCAAATGGTTAAGTGCGATTTCTTTCAAAGCAGAAGGTTCTTGGTTCATGGCCACCCCTGCCCATTCTCTATATATGTGGAGTTGCGTCAGGAAGGGCATCCGATGTAAAACTTGTGCTAAATCAACATGTAGATCCATATCGGATATGTTGTGGTGACCCCAAGTTGAAATTGGGAGAAGCCCAAAGGACTTACTATTGTTCATACAAACCATCACTTTTACAACCAATTTTTTTTCAGACTTGACAGGGAATGGATACATGAACATTTTCAAATCATTGAATATGTCTTGGACTTCATTTACATCAATCACTAAGAAATACAAACAGTATGGCACTGTATGGTAAATCTGTCTGGACAAGACAATTCTCAAAAACTGAGTGACCGTTCAAGGAGAAGACTAATGAGGGAAGCCACCAAGACCCCCAGACAACTGAAGGAGTTGTAGGCTTCTGTGGTGGAAAAAAATTGTGCACAGTGCATGTTTTATAGGTTGCATCACCAGTTACACTGCTTCATGATGGAGTGGCACAGAGAAGGAATTTCTTAAAAAGATGTGAAATTTCAGCTGTAGTTTGCCAGAAGGCACATGAGAGACTCAAGGCTAGAATTGATGTGTTTTCTTGAATGTATTTGTGCAATAACCATGCTGTTTAATCAGCATCCTTAGATGGGCCATCTGTTAGGTGGATGAATTTGTGAACAAAATTTAAGGGAAATAAACCTTTTGTGTGTATAGAAGAAGACTTGGATCTTTTACTTCAGCTCATGAAAAATAGGATGGAAAAAAAGTGTTGCCTTTATATTTTTTGGAGTGTAGCTGGGACTATATTAGGTGCATGTGACATTATAAAGCAGGCTGGGATTAAGGTTAGAATGCTATCACCAGAATATCTACAAGGCTGTGATGTCACAAGGCTCACTCTTGAAATATCCCAAAAGAGATAAAAGAAAGAGCAATCTCACAATGTTACAGAAAGAAATAAAGAAAAGACGTCTGCCTCAAAATTCAATCAAATCTCTCCTGACCCAAGAGCCATTTCTCCACAGAATTTTGTCGAAAAGCATCCTTTGCTTTTAAGTTATCTGGTTCACAGTTAATCAAACAAACAGAAAGAGGGACATTCACAAAACCTTCGCTCTCCGTCATTGGTTTGCAAAGATAATGTGAATGATGTGAAATATTTTATTTTCATTGGATCCACTGAACTTAATTTAGTTTGAATTACTGTTGATATAGTTCCTTCTAAATATTTACAGTAATTTTCATCAATGAAAACATAATTTTAGTAACATTACAGATTGAGTTAACATAATTTTATTAAATGTATTTACATTTAATAAAATTATGTTAATTCAATCTCCAAACACCTAGATGTTTGGACCAACATAGATGAACATATTTGTAAATGTCGGTGTCCACTAGCCTCCGCTAGCCACCGTTGGGCTCCACCGTCCTCCGCTGATGAACGGCGGCCGCGTCCAAAATTTTTCAACATGTTTAAAATTCCTCTGCATTTGCCAACATACCTCTGGCTACGGTGGAGACCGTTAGAGAAAGTTAAACTCTGCTATGACCAAGTTAGCCTCCGTTAGCCTCCGTTAGCACCTGCTAGCCAAAGTTACTGGTGCGATCACCTATGCTGGCTAACAATTGGGTGCTGCTTCGCCCTGTCTACTCAGAATCACTGAACAGTGGTGTGCCAAACCTGTGTCCCGCACATTGACACAATGGCAAAAGTCCCGCTTGTTCTAATGGAGCGCTGGCTAATGCCCTCTTCCGCTGGCCTCTGCTAACGCCATGTTGTGGAACGCTGTGCTACATTTGAGGTTCATTACCAAACTCCAGTAACGTGATTTTTGCTGACGTTTTGGCCACTTTTGTCGAACTTTCCCTGTGTTCACCAAATGCTTGGGTAAACATCTAGGTGTGACTGTGCCTTAAGATGGTGGTTTTTTTTTTGAGGTCATCTTAAATTCAAGGTGTAGGCTTTTACATGTCACATATATCCACAACAGTAGGTGGAGCCAAATACTCCAGAAACCAGTGTGCCTACCAGGACTGAAGTGACCCACCCCTTTAACCAGCTTACAGTGCTGCATGACTCAAAAGTGCATGACTCAAAATGCCTCAAAAATTGGGTAATTAATGAACAGCTGAGGAGAGTTATGGTGCAAACTTTAAGCACATGGTGATAAATGCAGCAGAGTCATTAAACAACTCTCAAGCAGCCAAGAAATATGTTGTGAGAATGTTATGTTAGAAGATGGTGAGCCCAAATAGACCATCTTAAAAAATGGTAACCATCAGAAAAGCTTACTGTGGTCTTAAAAAATGGCAGTGTGTGAGTATCTGGCTGAAAAAGGTGCCCCTAAAATGTGCTTTTATGAGTATTATTGTCAAATAAAAATATTTTCTTTATAACAATGAAGATTGGGTCTTCGGAAAGGCTATTTCCAAAAATTCCAAAAATATGTCTTTGAAAAGGGGGTCATCTTATAATCAGGGTCATCTTATATTTGGAACAATATGGAATGTATGTTCACATTCATCCATTGAATAGTTTATGATATTTGGGATATTTAAAGGGATTTTTTTTAAACTGTTGAGATACAGAGACACTTTCTACTTTTCTACATTATCTTTTATAGTGTTTAAGGGGTATTGTGTTTACACTGCATTGTCAGGTGCTTTTCAGGCCTTCCCATCAATGGCTGCATCAGGTGCAGATAAAAAGGCATTTTGTGCAGATTTCCTTAATGGAAGGCAAAGAGGTGTGAGTGCACCATTATATTTCATCATGAATAATCATGACTCAGTGTATGTGCGGTGCTAAGCACTGACCTTCAACACCTATGAGTGCATCCCAACTAAGCTGCAGTCGCACTCATTGTTAAAGACCCTCCCCTGCTGGGCAAAGCATGTCGTACAATGAGAAGAGGTCAACGAAACTGTGCCATTAAAGTGATAGAGAAAGCACAGCTGTTGTGATAAAAGTATACTGCGTTATAGCTTTGAGGACTCGGTGCAAAAATCCATGTGCCAAATGTGCTGTTCGGAACCGGCAGGCTTCAAGGCCGGCAGCCATTGAATGAGGGCTCAGAGCTCTGGCTCTCCTTCACTCTTCACTCTGACACATTCTGCTTCCCTTATCCCTCTCACATCACTATGTTTTTCTAATCTCTATTCACATGGATTCTTTGCTTTGCCCTTCTATCACACTGTCTAATGTGTGCATGGTTTTCATGTTTTACGATGAAAAAAATCCTGTTAAACATGGTTTAAAAGCTGAGGCATTTTAATTAGCATCATGTGCATGCTGCTGCAAGCACACATCTGTGCGCGAGCTACCTTGGCACCCACTCGGTTGTCTTAGCTCTGACATAAATACTTCTCATTGTTGTGCATACATGCAGTAATGGTTTGGTACATGGTTTTAGATGCAAATGTTCTCCTTACGGGCTTAATTTAGAATTAAATCCCTAACATCATGCAATGTGCCCTTCTAGCGTATATTGCAGATTTGGCATCGAGTAATATAATGCTATTATAGCTGTGACCATCTACCGCTCGCACTGTCTTAGCGCGTTATTGCTCGACATGCAGGGAAGCACACACACAAATGCACTCCCCAACATAAATTCACTTGTGTTTTGCAGAAATATCTCCCACTTCCTTTTGTCGGAAGCATATCCCCCCTTTTTTTTTTACTTCTGCCATCCTGCTCGCTTCCCATGCTTTCATCTCGCCTGCCCTCTTCTTCCTCATTCTGTCACTCATCACTGTCCCTCACTATTTTTCTTCACTTCTTCTATAGTTTCTCCTGCATTTTTTCTCAGCATATATCTCTTTTTTTGTCTGTGTATGTTCCAGCTCTGGCCGTGTTTGTTGGGCCGCAGGCCAGCGTGGGTCAGAAGCAGATTGTAATTAACTTCATTACTATTCTGACAGCTATAAGACACTAAACAGAAGGATAAATTGTTCATTTGTTCCTATTCCCAACTTTATGCCTGTAATAAATTTCCGGTTTTCTCCTAAAAAACAACAGTTATGATTCAGATATATTTCTGTCATCTCCACAATGATGGTACATTCATCCTGAAACCAATTAAGCTGGACGTCATCAGAGTTCCAGATGATTTCATCCACTGACAAGGTATCTGTGCATATGGGGACATTGAGAAAAAACATTACAGTGATATAGAATGATCTCCTCCGCATGCTTAATGTAGCATAAGACAGTCGGCCTTAATTGGTGCAGCTATATTTGAGTTGTAATGTAGGGCGGGCAATGCCTCCTTGGCTTCAACACTGGGTTGGGACAAATTTGCATAAATCTAAAACTTAATAATGATTTAAAAAAACTAAACCATGCATTCAAAGTAATATAAAAAGCAAAACAAACAAAAAGGAATAAACTATGACTTCAACAGAGTTTTTTCATTAAGTATCTCTTTTAACATCAGACCTGGGTCGCACGACAGTTTTCCAATTTCTTCCTCGTGGTGCTCATAAGTGGCAGGAGAACTCATTATTTAAAGGTTGTAACAGACAGGAGATGCAATTGTTTGAAGATCTTCAGCTCGATTCATCACTGTGAACTCTGTCATTAATTAACTGAAGTGAAAAGGAGAGCATTTTAGTGTTTACGCCACAGGCCAGCTTTGTGCTGTTGTTCTTGGTTCTATTTTTATCCTGGCTAGTCAATGATATTTCTTTTAGATGTCTGGGCCGCAGCTCACTGAGACGGAGGTCAGCAATTACACAGGCCCAGTAACTTTTATTTCCTGTGCAGGTGAGTCATTGTGCGCGTGTGTGTTAATGGCTTGAAACAGATACATGTGCAATGTGTGGAGTAAATCTTTTTATGTGTGCTTATATTGGTTATTTGCGAGTGATTGAGTGATGAGTGAATATGCGAGTGGACTGGTCCATAAAAGTTTGGTTTCAAAGTTAAATCATACAACTAAAAACCACAACTCAAAAAAAGTTCAAAACAACAGCAAGCAAGATAAAGCACAATGACATTTATTAGGGTGTGCTCCTCCACAAAAGACCAAGCTATTCACCAAATTTTGATAAAATTGTATCATTACTAAAAGGAAGATCACATAATGTCAAAACTATATTTTAAAGATTCCCGATTCAGTTTTTTTTAAATTTTTATCTTGAACCACTCCAAAATATTGTTTCTGTTCAGACCTAGCAGCAGCAGATGTACTTGGACGGGCTGGACAGGTCCAGCCCACCCAACGACAATCCAATGCCCAAATGTGCTTCTAAATAATGCAAAGATGTCATTACGTCATCACAAACAATTTCCTACAAATAAACTATGAACGTTGATTTACATAAATAACAAATTAATAAAAATTCAAAAATTATATTCTCCTCATAAAAATTTGTAGTTTTTCTATCAAATGTGGTTTTATGATAAATTATTAAAATGACCTTTCCAAGAAACACATCAAACATTTACAACCCCAAATCAGAAAAAGTTGGAATGGTATGGAAAATGCAAAACAAACAAATTAACAAACAAAAACCAAAACGTAGTGATTCTTGCATTTACTTTGACTTCTATTTCATTGCAGACAGTATGAACCCAAGATATTTCATGTTTTGTATAATTAACTTCATTTCATTTGTTAATACGCATCCATTCCTGCATTTCAGGCCTGCAACCTATTCCAAAAAAGTTGGGACAGGGGAAATTTAGGGTTAGTAATGAGGTAAAGCAAATTGTGCAGTGTGGTGGCCAAGTGATTAAAGCAATCGCTTTAATCACTTGCCCATTCTCCATGTAATGTGGAGTTGCGTCAGGAAGGGCATCCGGCGTAAAACTTGTGCCAAATCAACATGCAGATCCATATCGGCTCTGCTGTGGCAACCCCGAGTTGAAATTGGGAGAAGCCAAAAGGACTTACTAATGATGTAAAACAAATTAAATAATGATACTATTTCCAACAGGTGATTGTAATCATGATTTGGTACAAAAGCAAAAAGGCTGAGTCTTTGATGGGCAGATGATCTCCATTTTGTCCACAAATGTGTGAGAAAATTATTGAAATTATATTAAACAATGTTCCTCAAAGAAATATTTGAAGGGATTTGCATATTTCTCCCCCTACAGTGCATAATATCATTAAATGATTCAAGGAATCTGGATGAATTTCAGTGTGTAAAGGGTAAGGGTGCAAGCCTAAGCTGAACATCCATGATCTCCGATCCCTCAGATGGCCACTGCATTAAGAACCATTATTCATTAATAGCTGATATAACCACATGGGCAAGGTATTACTTAGGGAAAGCTTTGTCAAGCACTACAATATTGCTACATTCCATTGTAGTCAGAACTTGGAAAAAAACGAGCTCCGACTCAGAAAAGTGCAATGGAATGGCCAGTCAAGTCTGAATTCCAAGTCGGAAACTTGAGCAAGATCCATGTAGACCATGTTTGTCGATCTGATGTCACAACAGTAAGGTGGTGCACACAGTGAGCGGTAAGCAGAATTATCTTTTCATCAATTTTTCCTTGTATGTAGTGTTTGATGATGGGTTTTATGCAATAAAATTCTCTACCTTAATTGCTGTCAGTACGGCGGTGGGTGAGAAACATGATGTTCATCCCTCTCCTAAGACGGTGGCTAAAAATATTGCAGATAGGACCTCGATGTCCCATCGGGCCAGCTATACAAACGATTTGTTGTGGACATCCATGTTTCCCGAGCAGATATGCTGGAATGCATTAGATTGGATGTCGGAAATACCGACTTGGAATTATTGACTTCCGACTTGCAATGGAATGCAGCATATGTACACAAGCGTGTGTTCTGTACACATAAATGATGTGAAAATGTTATTTTCACCTCGGAAAAATATACAGTTTTTGACTCTCTTTGACCAAATCGACTTTAATTGTTCTTAAATAAATTTGAACTTCATAAACTTCATGAAGAGTAGGCTACCGTACATAGCACACCCACTTTCCAACTCTCAATCTCATCAGAACACAAACATAGCATAAAAAATTCACATCTAATTATTCTGTTTTCCTAACCTGGCAGGTTTTACCCAAAGCCATATTGTGAAAATATTTGTTGGAAATCATGTGGCACACGTAAGTTTACAAACTCAGTGTGTCAAGATGAACGCATGGTTTGATCCCTGTCATATCACCTGTTTTATTACTCTATCATAAATGACTGGACAAAGCTATTGAGTAAAATACAACATTGTTATAGTTATGTGATAATTGTACTGCAGGTTTTTGCACTTTCACATACTTTCAGATTTTTTGAAATTATAGATGAGCTGGGACATTGACAACTGCGAATACAGCATCTGCCTTCTGTCGAGTTTTTTGACCAGTCCTGTCGAACAGGCATTTGTGACGTAGTCATAGCAAATGACAGATTTTCTCCTGGGAACCCACCTGTCACTTCTGATATTCACGATCCACATCCACAGCACAGACAGAAAACTAAAAGGGAATCTACAAAACATTAAGAAGGCAATAAAATAAAACTAATCTCCATGCGTTTTTATGATTTGTGCATCATTTAATATCCATTATTCATAACATAAAAAACATAGTCAGGGCCATGGTAATAGTATGCTTCTTTTTTCCATTTACAACTCCTTAAAATATGTGCAATGTCAGACATCTAAACTATTCAAACCATAATTACATATGGGATTGATTATGCTCCGTTTACTTTGTCAGACAGGTGTGATTACACTTACATTGGATATTATTCATATGTGTAATAAATTTTGGAAACTGGACCCAACCCTGACTTCATTTCAAGTAGAGATCTGTGAGCAAGCTCACAAAATGATACCTCCTGCTCTGCCATACTTTGCATGTATTATATATCGGTGGTCGTAAATCTTTTGTGATGAAACACCTGAATTAACAAAGTGGTTAACCTCTATATCAAAGAGTTTGTTTATACATGTAATTTACAAATATGATGTATATTAAAAAAATCTCCCCTTGAAGACATCAGACTGGTTTTATTTTCCTTCATGCACATCTTCATGTGTTGTGCTATTATTATATGAAGTTTGTTTGAAATCCACCAGGAAAAGTTGCACTTACTTGATTCACGAACAGACAGACAGACGGACAGACAGGCAGATGGATAGACGTGATGATTCCTATGCATCCTCCAAATTTTTGTTTGCTGGTGGTATAATAAAGGTTGCATTATGCAATATGTTCTGCTATCATATTCAAAAGAATGGCTGCACACTGTAAAGATTGGAAAGCGCTTTGAGCATCTGCCTCAGATGGAAAAGCGCTGTAGAAATTCAGTCCATTTATTAAAAATAAATAAATAAATAAAAGACTGTGGTGTCATTAATGCCTGCACCATTAGCATAGCAGTTGAGCATCAACATTAACACCTCATTGGAACCCCTCCTTGGCTCCAGGGGCTTCAACAGAAATGTGTGAGTACTCGTTTTTAACTTTGAAGTGGATTTTCTCAGGCCATCGAAGAAGCATTTTACATGTGTGGAAGGCTTTAATAAAACTCACATTCGAAAAGGAGCTAACCCACATATGCACACATTATTGGTAAGGCATTGTTCTGTTGTGCTTCAACTGAATGATAATGTGACACCTTCAGTTCTACTGATGATGTCTTTGGTGTTTTATTGTATGTGCATTTGCCATGGGTAAGTTGATCATGGAACGCTGCTTTTTGATGGGTCAGATATAGTTGGATAGGTCAGTGGTGGAGGTTGTCCTTGTTTACGAGCATAGCCAGTCATTGTTATCTGATTTACAGAAATTTGTGTGTAATTGTGGGATGTCCCATGAAATGGACAGATTAGATCACCGAGTGGTACTCCACCAGGATCCAGACACACAGTGTCCTTAAACCCCCTAAAACCAATCTACGCACCATGGGGGATCGAGCCTTTTGCTCAACTGCTCCCAGGTTGTGGAATGCCCTCTCCGACCACCTGAGGGCACCACAATCTGTTGAAGCTTTTAAACGAGGCCTTAAAACCCACCTGTTTAATAGAGCTTTTAGTTGTACCTAGTTTTATTATTGTGTTTGTTTTTTTTTTAAATTCTTTTTATCTGGATACTGTTTTATTTTTAATCTGTAGCACTTTGAGATTTCTATGAAATGTAAAGTGCAATATATATAAAATTTATTA
>OMMV01206064.1:0-11959 GCA_900302635.1 Chatrabus melanurus
AACCCTTGCCCCCCACACATTCCCCCTCCCCACGCGATTGGGGCGTGGTTTCAGTGCCTCGAGCCAAACACGCCCCCACGTCAGACAGCAGAGAGAGGTGGGGGAAAGTGCTCATTTTTACACGATTTTGAAACCTAATTTTATATACTTAGCGATATTTTTAATCATTAAAATTCGGCTAGGTGGTTAATAACATGTTGTTTTTGTGTGGTTTGACAATTTCAAAACACAAATTGGATTTCACTTTACAGGCACTTTAAAGTATGTTAGCAATGATTTCTTGACATGCTTTTAGGCTTGTTAGATAGAGAAATCTGCAAATAAGACTTCTAGTTACTTTTTATAGCCAGGCGCTCAGTTTTTCCGTAGTTTTTGCAGTGAATTGTTTGTATTGCACTATAGGAACATCCGTGCCATTCCTGTGTATTGGTACTGCCGTACCAATAATACTCGAGGTAAAAGCAATCTTCAGCAACATAACCACCCCGGTACAGCAAAAAAAACAAACAAACCCCAGACTTGTCTTTTTCCTGCTACTCTGAAAACCAATCTGTCATATCTGTGGGGAAAAAACACCAGGTTTGGTCCTTTTTATTGTGTAATGTGCACATGGCTGCTGTTTGATGAAATGAACCTGTGTTTGAATGGCCTGGTTGGAAAGCTAACTCTGTGTGTGATCTGATAGGGGCGTGCTGGGAAAGCAGGGATACCAGTGTCAGGGTGAGTACTTTTCTCTGACAGATTCTACTTTCTCAAGTAGCTTTGCACCTCATATATTATTTAAGCATCGAAACACAAGAGGGATTACACTGCGGGATAACGGCTGTGATTTGTTTGCAAACCATCATCAGTCAGAGCCACAGCCGTATTACACAATCATCCACTCAAATAAATATTCAAAATGCTCACAAACCATAAACACACTTAGCATGTGTTGTCTTTGACTGAGTGGATGCAGACGCCTGTTAGTTAAATGTTAAAAGAGCTGAGTTAAGGTCTGTTTTCACGACTCCACTGTAGTGCGGCAGCAGCGTTGCTTTTGGCCGATGCAAAGAAAAGAGTTGTGGGTAATCAAACAGCACAAAGGCTTTTTGATGCACTAACGTGCACCCATGCCAAGTCATAAGTGCACGTCCTCTCCACTGGATGACGGACTTCGACTGCAATACCAGAGAAAGTTGAGTTCAGTGTTTACGTCGAACATTAAAAGCACACAGAAACCAGATGATACGCTGCACTAACAGGCAGAAAACTCACGGTTTCTTCTTCTGGGCTTGTTTCTACATCGTGGTTCTGGTCACGTTTCAACAACAACAAAAAAAAAATTGCAGTTGAAACACTATCTAGAGACTTTGTTGCAGATGACATCACACCGATGACTTAGAGTGCTGTTAAAAAGTTTGTGCCCCCTTGAGCTTTTACACTTTAATTTTTTTTTTCTTACATCAAATTTCAAAAAGAGAAAACAGTTTTGTATTAAAATTTCTGAAATGATGCCCTTTAAACTCTAAGTGAAAACAAATCTCTACAACATGACAAATGAAATAAAAATACCAAAGTCAAATTAAAAAAAAGTGTGCAGTATGTGCCCCCGTTAGTGTAACACAACTAAATCATCACTTTTACAGCCGGTTTTATTTAGACAAGCTCAAAGGGGCACAAACTTTTCTCACAACACTGTATTGCCTGGTCTAGTAAACGGCTACAATCTTCACCACGAACCTAGGCTACTATATCTGACCCATCAGAAGGCAAAAGTCCAACATCTAACTGTTCACCTTAACACACCACAGCAGATGCACATAAAGTAAAACACTAAACACGTACCTTCAGTTGAGTTGAAGGTGCCACATTGTCATTGAATTTAAGGATTGCAGAACATCTTTACATTTTTTTAATGCATTGCAATGCTAGCTTAAATGCCAGCTTAGCACTAGCTTTGCTAACTGATGGTGATGGTTCTGTTGAGCTGCTGATGCTGTCAGGCGCACCCACCTTCTTTGTCAGACTCAGTTGTTTTTATATACATCGAGATTTAACACTCAATATTAAAGTAAGATAGCACAATCTTCTTTGGTTAGCTAGTGGACTCGCATCACGATGTTATCACAAAGTAGACAAAGAAGCTGATTGTTTATCACACCTAGCCTGCTTAACCAAACCCGTAGTTCACTTCACGAATGTCTCAAATTTAGAAATTCAGACATTCTCAGTTTAGAATTGAGAATTAGTCTGGCTGTAACACAGTAACCATGGAAAATGTTCTTGTGAAGGTCATTTTAATAATTTGTCATGAAACCAGACATAGATGAGCTACATATTTTACTAGGATAATACCATTTTAATAAATTAGTCTTTGTACAAAACCATGTTTGTGGTTGTTAACATTATTTCTGAGCCCTGTTATTGGGCGGGCTTGGCCTGGCCATCATAGATGTTGTTAAATATCTATCAACTTCCTTAAACCAGCTTAAGTCTTTGGTCCAAATTAATCATTCAAACTTTATTTTCCTGTATCTTCAACGGCTGAAGACGGTGGTGTGCTACTGCCGACAGCTCCTATAAGTTTTTTCCTAAATGATTCTGTGTTGGTATCATCTGCTAATATGAACATTCCAGAATCGGTTATTAAACTCTATGCCAATATTTATTTACCTGGTTTATCAGTTTGATCAATGCTCGTTGTTCTAGTGTGCACATGTGTGGTCCACAAGCGCTGCCATGAGCTCATCATCACCAAGTGTGCCGGGATGAAGAAGCAGGAGGACACGCCAGAGGAGGTACGCACACGCACGCACACACACGCATGTACGGTTTAAGATCAGTGTTTAAAATGCAGACATGAGTTTGGCCCGTGGAATATTAGTTATTGATTAATAAACAGCTCATTGTAGCTGTACACTGAAGCATGTAATGGACACATGCACTGTTGAGTCTTTTCTAGACATATCGGGCTGAGTTCCGCTGGTCTGTGTACATTGTGTTCTCATACTTTACCTGCATTATTCTGCCCCTGAATGCCACAGTGACCTTCTGTAACTATGTGTGTATGTGTCTCCCTCTATAGGTGGGATCACAGCGGTTCAGTGTTAACATGCCGCATAAGTTCAGCATCCACAACTACAAAGTTCCCACCTTCTGTGACCACTGTGGCTCCCTGCTGTGGGGACTCATGAGGCAGGGCCTCCAGTGCAAAGGTGGCCCACTGTGACGTTTACACAAATCGGAACTCATTTTATAATGCAGTAAACGTTCCGTTAAAAGAGAGAAATGACTTTTTACTAGGCCCATGTTACGCATTGGCCCAGGTTGAGGTGAAGCTGTGTGTAAGATTTGGCAGAGGTCTACCCAGTAGGTAAGAAGTGGGCTTTAATAAAAACAAACACAGTTTTTAGGGCTTTGATAGGATCGCCGTGAAGATTAACACACAGGTAATAAATACTATGTGGCAATTTTCAAGGATATGTGTGAAACGGGAAAAAGTTGTTTTCAATGAACCCTGCTAACTTTTAGTGTTGTTGTAGTTTCATGATGGAAATGAAGTGTGAACTTTCCAACACTTAAAGTGAAGTTTTGTATCAAATCCAAGTCATAGCCACCTGTTTTACCCATCGTCTCAGGCCGCCTTAGCCAGTGTAAAGAGGACCGCTGTGCCAAACTTGAGTCAGCTCTGTTGAGCTCCAAAAAGAAATATATAAGTCTCTACCACACTCAAAAAATTCATTTTACTCTGTCTTATAATAACAAGGGAAAATGTGGAGTGTTTTTTTTTTTTTTTTTTGTGGTTTGGTCATTCCAATGGTCGGCATACTGAGGGAGTGGCAGTTGCTGTGGCAGACTGGCTCCTTCCAATAGTGCCAGTGATATCAGCCCTGTCAACGAGCGCATTACGAGACTCAAAATTAGGCACGCTTTGTGTGTCCTGTCTGTTGTTTCGCTCTATGCTCCCACTGCAGTGAGTGATATCTCAGTGAGGGAAACTTTACTTGCATCATGATGATTGACAGCTGCCCCGGAGGTGACATGCCTCTGGTCATGGGTCAGTACAACTGCAGACACTGACAGGGCTGGTTACAAGGACTGTATCAGTCCCTACCAATCTGGCAACCACAGTGAGAATTGCTCAGTGCTCCTTAACGTTACAAAAAAGTCAGGGGCCACAAGTTGCTGGATCCTGGTTTCAGCGTCCAGAGCTGCACTGGTTGACATGGCACTCCCAATAGGAGATTGTTTATGTTCTCATGGGAAGTCAAAGGAGGCTCCTGCAGGTGCTCCAGTGCTGAGGACCCCAGCAACTGTAAAAGGCCAACGGGACGCCCACGTATCACCTGGCTGCAGCAGATAGATGGCTACTTATAGGAGGTGAGGAAGGACAGATGGTCTGCCTGGGTGGTTGCCAGTCAGGACCCAGAGTGGTTCCATAGTGTGGTAAATGCTGCTACACGTCATACCAGAGCATGGTCCCAGACCCGACCTGATCAGCCTCATCTTTGGTCATATTCCGTACCTGTGATCCTGGTCGCTGAACTTAGATCCTGATTGCTTTGGTCCTGTAGTCAGAATCAAAGGACTAGATCAAAGATTAGCATTAGGAATCATAGTCAGGATCCCGCCCTTTGTTTCGGATTCACACAAAAATTTAATGTGTTCTTCCTTTGCCCATGCCCCACCACTCCACCAAGTTTTATTAAAACATGTTTGTTTGTTTTTGCATAATCCTGCTAACAAACAGACCAACAAAGCTACAAACAGACACTTGTGATCGCATAACCTCCTTGACAGAGGAAATAACATAATAACACAAGGTTTTACCTTCACCAGCTTTATATTTCCATTCTATTTTTAAATCCACAAATAATCTAAACCAAAAAGAGCACTCATTACAGTGCACTTTATTTTCATTCTTCTTATTTTTAATCAATTAAATAAAAGCGAAAGCAGCAGAGGCGCATTTTGTCCCAAAATTAATAGGCCACAGTCAGAACTCTCTATCTTTCAGTCCCGTTCCGAGTTATGGGGCACTATATTTCCATCCTCTCATAATATCACAAATATCCTGAAGATTCTAAAATAAAAAGTTCTCCATGTAATATCCTGCAGTTTATTAGAGAGAATTTATCGATTCTCACATTTTCTTCTTATGAAAATATATCTACACAGTCATCTCTGTAATTAAAAAAATAAAAAATTAACAGAATACAAAACTAATATCTTTAATAGACTAAACTGATGCTCTTTTCCAATCTGATGCGCTGCGTTCTTAACTACTAGGTAACCTTCAAAAATACTTAAAAAAAAACCTTCTCAGGTTGAAACAAAACCATTTTCTTTTGCTTTTGTTGTCCTGCAGTGTGTAAGATGAATGTGCACCGGCGATGTGAGACCAATGTAGCTCCTAACTGTGGCGTGGACGCCCGGGGAATCGCTAAGGTCCTGTCTGACCTGGGAGTCACGCCTGATAAGATCTCCAACACTGCACAGCGCAGGAGGAAGGTAGCGGCTCGGGCCCACCGCCACACAGTTTGTGTCAAACATTGCTACACCAATAAAGCTCCAGTATTTACATGAGTTCCTCCTTGGCAGTAGAGGAACTGGTCAGAATTTACGATTGCTTACCGTTGCGTAGTAATGAGGGTGAAGTGATCGTACTTTTGTTGTGCACACAATAACTCATTAACAATACAGGGTAGTAACACTTATACCACAGATGGCCTTTATTTCAGCGTTTTTATCAACATTGTTGAAAGGGAGAATGTCTAAAGCCCCGTTCTCACTTTCACAGATATGCATCCCAGAAGATCATAGTTTGACTCTTTGTCCTTACCTTGAAAAACCTCAGCGGGTCTAGAAGGGTGTTCAAGGTGACCCGGGATATTCCGTCATGGTACCGTGGTCTTGTTTTAACCATGGCTGAATTTTCAACATTTAAAAAAAAAAAAATTTTCCTTTGTGGGTCTAAAAAATAAATAAATAAATGATGAAATCAAAAATTGATTTTAAAGTAATAGATACGATTACGGACCCCTGAATTAATCTAATTGGTTGAAATAAGTTTGCTTTGCTGCTACTTCTGCATCTTCAAACTGTCGTAAAATTTCAAAGGTCGGCGCAAGGCTGTTACGAGACTGGTCACAGGAATGTTTAACTTTGCGAGGTTAAAACACAATCAAAATGTCCGATAGTGGTAGGCGGTATAAAGGGTAAATGCACCCGTTTGAACTTTACGCTTGGTTCACAAGTTAACATTTTCATACCGGTTCAGTACGGGAAAATTATGCTATGCTATTTATGCTATGCTGTACTTTCTGCTACTGTATGTGGTGCTGCCCTCACTGGTGAACAAAAGGCAAGCAGAGGCAGCGCCAAGGTGCTGCAGCACAGTAGCAAAAGCCTGAAGAAGGTCCCTGGTTTTTCATGAAATATGTACTTGAAGGTAAGCAATGCCACTTTTGGCTTATTGTAATTTATCATGGAAAATGAATGTCTACATTAAACAAAGAATTGTATAAGATTGCTTTGAATTGAATCAAACCGAATGGTACCATAATTAAAAATATTTTTCCTGAATCCAATCGTAGCCCATGTATCTAGATACGTAATCGTATCATTCTATAAGCAAGAGATGCACGCCCTGAGTCGTGACCTTTGCCATACTTTGGAAATCCCTTGCGTTTCCGTGGAGCCCGTAGTGTTGTCATAGCTGCCGCAACATACCCGGGAGGTTTTTCGTAGGTGCCACGAAGTTTTACTATAGTTGTGTTTGCACACATCACGTCACAAGCCCAGCACATTATGAATGAATGAATGAATTCTTTATTTTAAACGTAAAAAAAACAGCACAATTATATATGAGAAAATGATAACAAAAAGACATAATAATAGAAAAGGTAACAATTTAAATATTACAAGTTACATGTTCAAAAAGGAGCAGGAAGAAGTTTTAATTTATTCGTTCCTACGCCTTTTCATCTAGTCATCATAATTCCTATATAATTTAATATCCAACCAATATGAATACTATCCTATATACAACCCATACAATAACACTATAACCATTTATCCCACTTCCTATACAACGTGAATATGCATATCTATTCCAAAACTATATACAACCCATTCAATACCTATATGTATTATAAGTCTTAAAACATCACACTAGATCACATTCTTGGACAACCACCGTGTGATCTTCACGGTTATAGACTATGAGCTTCCGGGATGCATATCTGTGAAAGTGAGAACGGGGCTTAAAGTTGACGCAAACTCATTTTCCTGAGGTTTTTCTGTCAGTTGGTACAAAGTAAAGGTCTCCTTTATCATGTGTTCAGCAGTAGCAGTAAGTCTTTACTTTTGGGTGTCATTTAGGTGGAAATCTCTCAAAAAGACCCTATTGATGGACAATTTTTTTCTGTAAATCACTTTGTTAATGAAAAAATCAATTGTTTTGGTATCACAAAGAGTGTCAGCTGGTAACTTTGGTAAACAAACCAGCAGTATACAGAGAAGCAGAGTCATATTTGTATGAACAAATATACAGACGCAGACACAGAAAGTTTGCCAGGGAGGTGACTATACCAGTGAACTGAAATATATGTAGCATCACCACACGAAGAAAAAGTATTATAAAAGCTTTAAGTTCATATTGAAAAAGTCAAAATATTTAATTCAATTATATTTTATGTGAAATTTCTTATATCCAATTTATGTGTTCTTATAATTTCTCTAACCAAGGTAGAAAAAAATGCTTTGTTATTGACATAATTAAATCTTTGAATATGGAACTTGATCATCAAAATAATCATATTAGTAATTAATATAAAAATATATCATAATGATTATAGCCGCAGCCATCTGATCCTGTCAGATCTCAGAAGTGAAGCAGAGTAGGTCCTGATTAGTACTTGGCTGGGAGACCGCTTGGGAACACCAGGACTTGTGAGCAGGTTTCTCCAAATAGAGCTGGAGTTGTTGGACTTGTGCCAAATCCCAATGCCAGTCTGTATCAAATCTGCTGTGGTGACTCCAAACAACTGGGGCAGTGGAAAGCAAAAAAATAAATAAAGAAATAAAAAACATTCATAATGATATAATTAATATATTAGTTGTTTTCCATCCAATTAACAGACAAATAAGTGATCAAATTATTATACTAATTAGGTGCAGCCTTAAATTTAGTTATTTTTGTAAATCCCTGTAATAATGCAAAAGGGGCCCTGATGAAGTCATTTGACATGTTGGAATAACTCTGAAAACGATCGGTTTTTGCATGATGCATACGGCAGAAATGCAGATTTGACTGTTCAGTAACCTGCATCTCATGCTTGAAAGCGGTATTAGGATTGCTGATGTTGCGTGTTGCCGTGTCTCTCTTCAGTTGACTCCAGGGCAGGACCCTCCCCAGTCTCCTCCTGAGCTCTCTCAGACTGAGGAGAACAGCTACAACCAGCCAGCTGTCCCCACCTCCCCCTCACAGCAGGGTAACTCTGAAAACACAAACATGCATGCACAAGATCAAAAACACAAATTTGGTACAAACACGCCTTCTAACCAGCATGATGTTTTAGCGTGTATCATTCTATCAGTAAGTGGTAGTATTCTGATTTCAGTAACAATATTGCTGTTCCTTTGAAAAAGTAAGGAAAAAAATGTGTTGTTGAACTCCTAGATGTACAACGGAACTTGAATTATCTAAGAATTATACACTACCGCCCACCACCATTTGGTTGTCGCAGTTAGTCATCGTTATTTCACACTATGCAGGCTGAGAATTTAAAAGTTAACTTTCTCTTGATAGGACTCCCGTTCGAATTTTCTTGTGCCAAATGATAACAGCACTGATGCTATTTCCTAATCCTGAGTCATTCCAGCTTTTAAGAGGGACTGTAGTCATCATGGTGAAAGTTTAAAGACATTTAAAGCAAAAGTTCTTTAAGTAATTGGCAAAAACTGAGTCACACCTGAAAGAGTCAAAGAAACTCCTGGTGCCACTTCTGTTCCACAACATTCAGTGTTTCATATATGTTGATGATCACTGCATCACAAGCGAGTCTAGAGACTTTGAGATTACCGAGGTGAGGCTTAAAGATGCGCTGAAATCACTGTTGTCATTACGATGAGAAGTACTCTCTTAAAGCTAACCCCAACAAGATGCAAGTGTGCTCTTTCCACCAGGATAATCACTGGGCTCCGCAGCAACCTATCAAATGGGTAATTCCTGACTTGTATATAGAAGTAGGAGCGGGCTTGCCTCAGTCTATTCATATATTTTTAAGAGTGCTGACCAAAAACAGCTCAATCAAAATGCAAAAAAAGGCATAGAGAAACTACTTTATTAAGTCATTTACTAAAACACAGATGTGTTTTGGCTTGATGCCTTCCTCAGTGTGCTGGACACTGCACACTGCGTAACGGTGTAATAGTGGAGGTGACGTAGTAGCGGAGCTCAACTCTTGCCGGCGTTTTAGCGTGAACGTCTAAGATTTTAAGCATGTTGGAAATTTTTTCCGGGACCACGACGAACGTCAGCGTTGCCCAACTGACTTAGCTCCTGTGGAGTCTGGCGGACCTCGGCGCTGGTCGACGTTAATCAAATTTTCATGTCCCGTTGGCAAATGCGGGGCTAATTGTCAGAGTGTGAATGCACCTTTAGAGTCCACATAGGCAAGTTTAGAAAGAAAGTGGCCACTTCAAACAACCTGTTGAGCAAACTGGACAACACAAAGTGGGACCACATCCTTAAGCCCTATTTGGATGGGATTAGTTTCACATAAGCAGGCGGGGCAATGTAATTATTACTAGAGTTTCTCAGTGATTTTAGTCCTGTCTGAATGTGCTGTTTCAGTCATTTTTATGGACTGCCCCCTCCTATGTCAGTAACGATTCCGGTGAATTTTATCTTCTGTTAAATGGTCCATAGATATTACCTCAGGTTATATTAATCCTGTGTGAATAGACATTCTGTAAATATTCCTTCATACCCGTGGAAAAGGAGTTTTACGTAGTTTTTCTTAAGTACAGAGGCGATTAAAGAGGCATCTCTCATCTCCTTTACGCCTGCCTTCCCTATGGCATTTGCCTGAACTCCTGTAAGGTTTCCAATACATAACTTTCTCTGCATGCCTGCCATGCATCTGTACCGATGAACAGAAACAGTGGTCGAAGATAGTTTAACATCATGTTTTATTGATGGGCCAGTGAAGCCTTGTGATGCATATGGGATATTCCCCTCAATGGATTGAGTAAAGTGCATGGTATAGCAGATATAAATAAAAAGTATAGCAGATATAAATAAAAAGTATAGCAGATATAAATTCCAGCGCACGTGGACAAGCAATAAACATTACGTGTTGATATGAGAGACGAATAAATGGTTGTGAGGCTTCACTTTCTTCACGGCAATCATGACGACTCATCTTGTGACCGACCCCTGAAGTGTTCCCGGGAAAACAATACAAGCTTCAGTGGAAACTGAACCAAACAGACCGTAACCAAAACGACGTTCCCCCCCAAACTGAAATTAAAAATAATGTTTCTGACCTTGACCAGTTGCACGTCTTCTTGGTGCTATGTGTTCTAATTAAGAGCTGCGGAAGCAACATATTTCGCAGCTATTTTTGAGGAATAATGGCGGTGAATGAATCGAGTAGCCATTTCCATTTGCCATTTATACCAAGACTTCTTATCCCATGTGAGCTGGCCATGAATATTATAGACGCTCTGTGGTAAAATTCATTACCCCACCTGCTCATGTAAAGATAATCCCGTCTGAATAGGGCTTAAGATATGAAAACAAACTGTAGGTGCTATTCCACAGCAGAATACCGTTCCTCCATGTGGGTTCGTACATGACATGCATCAAAGGTCAATGCTGAAGTGAGCAAAGCCTGCTGATCATTAACTGTGTCACTAAGACCTATGCCCTTACCCATTTTTTATTGCCCAGCAAATATTGCTCCCCCAGACATCTGCAGAGATCCACTGTCCATCCAGGGGAAAGGGAAACAAATGTGTGATCCTGGACACCCTCTCAAAGTCTGCAGGTGTCTCAAGTCCAGAAAGAGCTTCAGCGTGGGTGAAATGTGTTCCTCCCAGTACCGCATAGAGCAGTGGTGTGCACGAGACCCAACAAACATACACCCAGCAGTTCTACCACCAAGTGAAACCTTACCTGCAAGAGCCACTCTATGTCACAAAGAATAGTGCTCTATTAATAGTGCCGTTGTAATGTCGGTAGGAGTAAGTCCACACCGGCCATGTGGGGACTCGCGTTCAGCGCCTAGTGTGAATGTGACTACCTATAGCAAAAAAATGGAGCACATCCTACAACAGCGCCCCCTCGGTCCCACATGCACCAACAGTAACTCGTGGGATATCTTAGAAACGGCCTGAACTCTGCTAAACAAATGCAACAACAGATAATGATGACGCCTGTAAAGAATGTTTTATTGCTCTTAATGCTGGGTTTACACATAGTCACGATGTGCTACGAATGGCGTTTTCCCGTCATTCGTGGCACATTCGTGGCATTCGTAGCGTGACGTAACGCATCTGAATAGAGTTCGTAACAGAGCGTGACATTCGTGGAGCATTTTTTGGCTGTCAAAAAATCTTCCACGAATGTCACGAATCACCCTCGATTTGTGGAGCTCGCAACAGAGCCTGTCGATTCGTGGTGATTAGTGGTGATTAGTGGTGAAGCGTAATAGAGCGTGACAGCGTTCGTAGTGTATTCTTGATGGTTGTTGGAGCGCATCCCGCAACGCCGGCTCTCACGCGCTTGCACGCGATGTCACAACTGCATGCGAATCACTGTTCCCGCCCACGCGCGCGGCCACGAATGATATAAAAACCCTGCAGCACCGCATTTCTTCAGTTCGTTTGCGTACCTGCTGCAAGATGCCAAAGAAGCCAAGCCGTGCCGAGTCCGCCAAGTCGCGCTCCAGACCTGATGCTGACAGGG
>OMMV01206078.1:0-11853 GCA_900302635.1 Chatrabus melanurus
CTGATTAACTGGCTTTATTTGTATGCTTCCATCTGCTCCCATTTTTGTTTAAATAATCCAAGTTCAACATACAGTATGTGCCAATAAATTAACACTTCAGGCAGTGAAATTTTGAAGTTCAAAGTCCAAACTGATGCCTTCCATAATCAGCAAGTCCAACAAGAATTTTGAAAATAAACAATCTTTGTCAAAGTTCTTAATACAGACAAAAATTGCAGAGACAGAAAGTGACAGTACTTAGATTTGAAAGAATCTCTCCATGAGCAAAGCTGAAGTGGCTTTAAAATGGGACAAGGGTACTGCACACTGATCATAAGGCAAGACGGCCAAGAAAATCCATGCATCCATCCATCTACTGTCAACCTGTCCATCTGGACCTAATTATACTGGAGGATTGCAAGGTGTTCCCATGACATATGGACAGGAACCAACGACAAGTAATTGTCACCAAATAATAAATAAATATAATAAATAATAATAAATCTATATTATAATACCCACTTCGTCAAGACATTCCAAGCCATCCACTATTATATGCTCCCTCCACTGACCGTCAAATGTTTTACTGTTGGCCCCTCATTAGGGTAAAACAATGTCTGACTTCATGTCTCGGAGTAACCCATTATTTTATGCAATTTTCTCACTTGCTTCGATTTCAAATTTGCTGCTCCTCCATTCTTGTTTTCCCGTCATGCATTGCGCATCTCCAGACCATCATGATGCCACCGTCCCCTTCCATGCCACCAAAGCTCCGCACTGAGCGTGCAGTTATAATCGACACACACTGAGACAGCCTCCTGGCACAGCTCTACACTTCAGCTCGACTTTTCTTGGACTTACCGACAACAGTGAATATTCGGCACGCTGCAATGTACACGGCATGCTTTTGTGACTGTGAAAGCTCACACAGTTTTCAAATTTGCCGGCTCCAGCAATTCTTCCTCACACCTGTGGAATCTGTACTTAAATTATTATTAATTCAAGGAGATAACGTAAGGTATTTTACCTTTCAGAGGTGGAAGAAGTGTATAAAATGAATATGGAAAACTCACCATGGCTAGAAATTTATTCCCGTGCTTTGCACTGGTTATTGCTAGTAAATAAATAAATATAATTCTATTCTGGAGCTTTGCAGGCTGGAGAGTGAGTGCTCCCATCTCTAAAGCTACTTCAGCCGGTTCATAACTGGACAAGTTAGTCACTTTATCTTCAGTACATGCAGTTTGTGTTGATCCAAAAATAGATAAAGCTATTTTGCTGTTAGAGGGAAAAAAAGCACCAAACAATTATTACATTGCTACTTATAGAAGCCAGCTGGAATTTATTCCATTGAGACATTTAGTAAATAATGTATCATCTGCTAAAACTAACATGAATACAAGTGAATGATAACATATTGGACATACTGTGCAATTGGGTCAGTTACCTTGTAAAGTTATTGATCACATGCAGAGTTATCAGGGACAGAAATACAGACAGCTTCTGTGCACTTCACTGGGGTTTTCATGAATTCATGAAAGCACAGAAACACAGAAAATGGAAAGAATATCAGTTTAATTTAGCTTTGTGTGTTAACCTACATTATTTTGTTGCCCTACAGAATGAACCTCATTGAAATTCATGTTATTGATGTTTCTTTTCTCTTGTATTTACAACCATTTAGCACAGAGAAAGTAATGTTTTTCAGCCTCTGTGGTCTAACGGGCTTATCTTCGGCTTATGTGACTAGCAGCCAACGCATGAAGTGTCTTCTCCAAGGAGACACAGATAGCCTCATGTGGTCATATCTGAAATTGAACCACCAGTCTTCAGGTCAGCAGGTCAACAACTTTGCTTTCTCTGCAAATTTGGCACTGAGATAATGCAAAACTAATACAAAGTACACTGATTATGTTACCTTAGTTGTGTTGTATGTGCATTAGGATATGGATGACACTTTTTTAGCAGGTAAATTTTCCAGAATACATTTTCAAAATAATCTTCCCAACCCTAGTAATTTCTTTTGGCTTCTCCCTATTTGCTTGGGGTCACCACAGCAGATCCGATAAAGATCCGCATGTTGATTCGGCACAAGTTTCACATCGGATACCCTTCCTGACGAAACTCCAGATGTACATGGAGAATGGAGTGCTGGAGGTCTTGAACTGGGAACCTTCTGTTTTAGAAACTAGCGCACTAACCCCTTGCGTCACCATGTTGCCCAAACTCGCCCATCCCTGCAGATGGAATATATAGTATTGATTGTCTGGCTCAAGGTGTCCTACTTGTACATTTGCAGAAGACTTCTAAAAGGTGTCCAGGAAGAATCCTAATCAGACACCACCCACTTCAATGGGCTCCTTTCATCAAGCAACTGTTGTACTCTGAACTCCTTACGGACATCTAAAAGCCCCCATTACTGCTGATGCTGCCCTGATCCACCTGTTGATCTCTCATGTTGTTTGTCTTCTCATTGTTGTTCAAGACCTCAAGATCTCATATAGTCTTTCTCAGCCGTGAAGAGAGAAATTCTCGTTTTTCTTGCCGAGTACCGTGGCCTCAGATTTGGAGGTGCTGTTCCTCATGCCGACTTTTTATACGGTGCATTTTAAAAACACTTGTCGACGTGCACTGGCACACAAATACACTCCTCTGGCTCACTGAGATGCCATGAAATGAGAGGAGTACTCGATAGCCTGGGGCTATCTGATGACGAGCCTGAGAGGTCAAACGGGAACAGATGGGCTGGAGGCAACGGGGTACACGGGAATCAGGGAGCAACAAGAGCATCGGCAGTCGGAGACCACCATCATTGCTGCCCACAACAGACTCCACTTACCACCACCCACTTCTCATCCCATGCTGCCCAAATTCAAACGCAATGATTGTCAACTGTAATGAATCTGCAATTTGCTGTCACATGTATTGTGCCGAACATGGTAATACTTAAGAGTCTGTTTAACTCGAATGGAAACATTTACAAACAACTTATCGTAAAGAATCATCAATCAGCAGATTGACCGTTTACTTGTATTTGATTGGAATCACTCTTCACAATTATAGGGCTCAGAGGGGGTCTAAAGAAACTGAAACAGAGAGGAAATGGAAATAATCATTTTCATTGTAGACTGGAGAGGCAATTAGCCAAGTACAAACAGGACTGAGTTATGGTCACTTCAACCCTAGTGTGCCTTCTGTTTTAAGATAAAGGTAAGCTTAGAGATTTCTTTAATAAATACATATTAAGTAAATATTTACCATAATTATTCAGTTTGTATACAGGTAGCTTTAGCTTCAGTTGTAATTCAGTTTTTTTTTCTTCAGCTATGTTTTCTAAAGATTCTAGCTTTTCAGTTAGAGATACATTCTGTTATCCTTGCAGTCAGTTAATTTTACATTTAGTTACATAGAAATGCTGTCCGTGCATGCATGCGTCAGGGTGAAACACAGTACTCGCAATAACTCTTGATAGGTTGAGTGCACGGCCACCAAATTTGTACCACACATGCATCCCATGGAGGTCTTGGATGAGTTCAATGATGAGTAACATTGACCTACTTTCCAAGGTCACAGAGCAAAAAAAAGAAAAAAAAGAAAATAACTACTTGCAATAACTTTTCATACATTCAGTATGAAAAGTTGCAAGCCCACCAATTTTGTACCAGAGATGCAACCCATGGAGGTCTTGGATGAGTTTGATGGTGAGTGACCTTGACCTACTTTCCAAGGTCACAGAGAAAAAAACTCAAAAATAACAGTACTCGCAATAACTTTCCATACATTCAGTGCACGGCCACCAAATTTGTACCACAGATGTATCCCATGGAGGTTTTGGATGAGTTCAATGATGAGTGACCTTGACCTACTTTCCAAGGTCACAGAGCAAAAAAAAAACAACCCAAAAATGACTACCACACATGGTACTCGCAATAACTTTCCATACATTCAGTGCATGGCCACAGTGTGACAAGACCTTCAGGCCAATATCCCATTTTATTAACTTGGTTTTTAATGCTCTGTTAGCTTTATGTTCAGTTCATTTTTATGGTCAAGTAGCTTTATATTCGGTTCGTTTTTTGTTCGTTTCTCTTTCAGTACTTTCAGTTTGCTTTATATTCAGTTTGTTTCAGATTCAGTCTTACATTTTGTTGATATTCACAAATGGGAATATTGACAGTTCTTCTTTGCAACCTATGTTAAGTTTTGCAAAGCATTTGATTTGGATGACTGGTCTGTTCTGTGGGACATCCTCAAAATGTGTGGGTTCCCCAATAAGTTGGTGGACATCATACAGTAGCTGGCCTATACACAGGTACTATGACTACTGTGTGGCGTGAAGGCAAAGTCTCTGACTTCTTCCCAAGAAATTCTGATGTTCGTCAGGGATGTGTTCTGGCTCCTACTCTTTTTGGTGCTTGCATGGACTTGGTGCCGGGTAGGGTTGTGCAGAGCAGTGGCTTAGGTGCCCTTTTCAGAGAGGAAAGGTTTGCTGACCTTGACTTTTTGGACGATACTGTGATCTTTGTGGAGTAAATGGAAGCCCTTATTGTACCTCTTGAGAAGCTGAGTGAGGAGTCAGTGTGAATGGATTTGCGATTGTCCTGGACTAAGGCTAAGATCCAGGCTTTCACTGAGTTCTTGGTCTCGGCCATCAGAAGTGCATCTGTGTGTGGTGAAAATAATGTTCATATCTGGCTTTTGAGGTTGGTAGGTGCCTGAGAAGAGCTTATGGAGGCATGAGGTCGCTAGACAGAGGTGTTTGGTGATACAGGTACCTTTGAAAGGGAACAAAAGTCCAAGTCGTGAGTCTTAGTGCTTCCTACTCCTCCTGCTCTTTCCCCAATGAAGAGCAGTGCTGGCGGGCCGGGAGATGTAGTCGAATGTGGTCCCTCGGCTTGGCCCCAACTGTCTGTGTGTGGACCACCTCGACAGTGTTCCTGGCAGCATTCCACTTCGCTGGTCCTTGATCCTATCGGGTGGTTGTCGGGGTTGCTGGATGTTTGACCGCTGGACCACATGAGCTCCTGGACACTGATTTCTCCTGTCTGTGCATGTTTGACAATTCTTTGTTTTACTTTGTCTTATTCATTTGTTGTCGTTGGTAGTATGGCCATAACAGATGGTCCCCCCTCTGAGTCTGGTCTGCTTGAGGTTTCTTTCTATACTCATAAACATCCAGAGAGTTTTTTTCTCACCACTGTTGCCATTGTGCTTGGTCAGGGGGTGGGTAGGGTTTGACCGTACCCTTGTGAAGCGCCTATGTTGTGATTTGGTGCTATATAAATAAATTGAATTGAAATTGAATTCCCGTCTTACTATATGATTGTGAGACTTGGACACTAACTAGCGACATAAGGTGATGACCAAATGTCATTTGTATTGGGTCTTTTTGGAGGATCCATGGGTACCGCTGGAATGACTTTGTGTCCAACAAATGGTGGCTTAGAAAAACTCGGATGAGGAGTATCACTTGCATTGTGAGGGGACATCAACAATGATATTTTGGTCATGTAGAATGTTTCTCTGGACACATTCTTGCACACAAGTGCTTTAGTGTTGAGGATCCAAGCAATTGCAAAAGGCCAAGAGGACGCTCACATTTCACCTGGCTGCTGCAGCTACTTTTGAGGGGCGGGGATGGACCACATGGGTGGTTGTCATCTAGGACCCAAGGTAGTTCCATAGCGCGGAAGATGCAGTAAAGCATGCCACCAGTGCGTACTCCCAAGACCTGACCTGATTTTCCTTTAGTTTTATATTAAGTGAATTTTTATGTTCAGTTCACTTTATATTCAATTGGTTTTAGATTCAGTTAGCTTTCGGTTTCAGTTAGCGTTATAGTGTTTTAGCCTTACATACAGTTAGTTTTAGGATTACTTAACTTTATATTTAATTACTGTTATTTTCAGTAAGTTTTACATTGAGTCTGATATATACTGAGTTAAGTTTATGCTCAGTTAGTTTAAGATTTAAAATGCATTTTCAGCTATCTTTATATTCATTTCAACGGTAGCCACTTTTGTCTCATGGCACGATGATAGCGGGTTTGTTTTGTTCCACTAAATTCCAGCTCTTTTCTGTGTGGATTTTGCCTGAATCTCTGCGGTTTTCCTTCAGGCGTTCCACTTTCCTCAAAACACGCATGCTAGGTTCGTGTCCAACCAGGGATTGGTGGCAGGATTGACACTGTAAATCAATCAACCAGTAAATAAATACCCAGTTCAAAACCAATCTCCATTGGAGATTGGTTTGTTACTGAGGTGTCCTCCTCATAGGGATGCAGCAATGTGCCAGGGGAAGTGATGGTCTCAAAGCTGGAGAGGTGGGCTTGTGACCAGAAGATTCCTCGCCAGACCGCAAAAGGTCCCTTGGTCAAGGTCTTTAATCCCCAAGCTGCTTCCGGTGTGCAGTTGAACACCTTGCATGGCGGCACGCTGACATTAGTTTGTGTGTTTGTGTGTTTGTGTGTGTGTGTGTGTGTGTGTGTGTGTGCGCATCATTGTGAAGTGCTTTGAGCATCTACATCAGATGGAAAATCTGATGCAGATGCACCGAATCTGAATTAAGTTGCAGAATGACCTCTTCAACTGTATGTTCCCTGTGTTAGAAAACAGATTAAAGAGTTGTGCCAAAAAATATCTGCTACTTTGTCTCTGCAGTGCCAACGACTGATGAGTTTGCTACATTTTCCTGTGACATTTATATCTCCCTCAAGCCATCTCATTGTGATTGTGTGTAACCCAATGCATCATGCACTGAGCATCAGATAAACAGTTCCAGGACACGTCATCTTAACTTGTGCAACCCGCTATGTGTCTCGTGCCACCGCTGCAGGGAGCCCTGGGTGGCTTTAGTTACTCATGCCATGTGTATACTTGAGCCAAACAAAACCGAAGGACGCTCCGGGGTGGCACACATGAAGGAGACGCGAGGAGGCGAAAAGCAGCGTAGTGTGGTCCGGTGTTTGAAGCCAGTGATTTAGAGGCTGTTGATACCAGGCAGACAGCCCAGGCTCAGCCACTGACTCAGTGTCGAGGACGCTGCATAAGTCACTACACTTAAAATGTCCTCATGTGTTTAGATCCGTTCAAGTGGAAATCGGGTGCACTCACACAGCTGGAAACTGCTACTGGATTAGATTTTCTAGTTTCTGTCTCGCTTTGGCCCTGAAGCTTTCATAAACAGATGGCATCGTTAAGCTGTTGTCAGAACTGTTAATGACATTGTGAACACTTTCCGAGCTCCGTTTGCCTTGGGTCGCACGATTGCCAAAGCTGGGCAATTAAAAAAGGTGTGAGAGTAACACAATATGGCTGTGTGCTGAAAGGTGAGGGATGGATGCCATGAAAGAAAAGTACATTAATGATTTCAAGTTAATGTGGGAATTGTGACTCAAGAAAACATAAAAGTATGATGTAATGTGGTTTTACCACGGTGGAAGTGCAACACTATCATAAGGAATTAGAATGTTCGAACTCTGTAAAAGCATTAAGCTCTCAAATGTGTTTTTCTTTTTCTTCAAAACCTGTTAACTTAACTTAATGCACCACTGTGGTGGCACATAATATAAAACTTCAAAGACTTACCATCTGTATATGCAACACTACCAAGTAAAAAGAAAAGCTGATTGGTCATAATACCGATCAGCTCAAACATGTTTCTTCAAAAGGTCATTTTAATTACTTATCATAAACCAATATATGCAAGACAAAGTACTTTTTTTTACAAAGATAATATAAGGCACAGTCACACTATGATGTTTATCCCAGCGACTGGTGAACAAGGTGAAAGGGAGAGAAAAGTGGCCACACGTCGGCAAAAATCACATTCCCGGAGTTTGGTAGCAAACCTCAAACGCAGCACGGCGTTCCACACCGTGAGCCCAGCTGAGGCGGGCGTTAGCCAGCGCTCCATTAGAACAAGCGGGACCTTTGCCAACGTGGCACTGTGCGGGAGAGGGGTTCGACACGCCACTGTCCAGTGATTCTGAGCTGGCAGGGTGGAGCGTAGACGATCGCACCAGTAACTTCAGCTACCAGATGCTAACGGAGGCTAACGAAGGCCACCTTGGTTGTAGTGGAGATTAACTTTCTCCACCGGCCTCCAATGTAGCCACAGATACGTCGGCAATCTGCGAAATATTTTCAACATGTTGAATTTTGGACGCGCTCGCTGTTCATCAGCGAACACCGGCGAAGGCCAGCACAGGCTACCGGAGGCTAGCGATCACCGACGAATGTAAATACATTGGCCCAAACACCTAGATCTGACTGCGCCTTTAGTGAAGGGAACAAGAGATAAAAACGGTCAAAATGGAAAAAGCACATTTTGTTGTATTCATGGTCATGCACTGCACCTAACACTTAACTCTGAGTCACTTAAAGGCTCAAAATCCTAATTTTAGCTCCGCAGAGTAACTTTGCTGGACCCACAACTGAGCACTGACCAGCACTAACAACTTTAGGTGGACTCGTGAACTGTGAGGTGTGAGGCGGTGGTTTCCCCTGGAAAAACCAAAAGCACAACTTCAGTTGTGTTGTCGGTTCTGTTGGCTACGCACATGATTACAATACTGTCTTATAAAGCAAAAACAGAAACGGGACAGATAGGGAGAGCAGCATAAACCGTGACATTTCCACAGCAGGAACTGGAATGGGAACTCCAGACTCATGTTGATCCTTATGTGGTCACACGCAAACCTAACCATCATCCTCTGGGGCATCCTCTCAGGGGGTCAGACGTGGAGTGCATGAGAATTCCCCGTATGACCCTACAGAAATAAAATAGCAAGCCAGGAGGTGTCATTTTGAGGAATCATGCTCTTTGCATATTCTATTTCTATCCATACTGGACTTTTTAAAAAATATATTCCTCGCAATCCAAATTAAAGAGAGCTCCTGAATGAATTTACAGATGAAGTCCAATATTTGAGTTTCAAGCTACAGTGTGTAGGATTTAGGGGTGTTTATTAGCAGAAATGGAATATAGCACGAATATCCATCTGTTCATTAGTGTATAATTTACCTGGAACAACGAATCGATGTGTTTATCATGAGCTTAGAATGAGCCCGTCATATCTACATGGGAGCGGGCCCCCTCATGGAGGCCACCATGTTGCACTGCCATGTTGCCCAAAATAGACATACTTACTCTGCCTTTTGCATTTTGCAGTGTGGCCAGAAGACTGAAAAAAATAGAGAAAAGGAGAGGTGGAATCAGTGGTTGCTCCCCTGTACACTGTCTAAATGGAGGATCAGACATATTTCTTATCACAAGAGAAGGCAAGGGCGCATGAATCCCCGTCAACAAAAAAGCAAAAACATTAAGGGAATCAAAATTGTGACCGGTGATGGCATAATGCAATCTGCAACCTCACCACTAGATGACACTAAATCTTACACACTGTAGCTTTAAATTTGGGCTGAACTGAGGTATGTTTTCATGTGGATGCATGTGTGCACTAAGACTGTGTCAGCTTCACAACTCTGGTCTGTGTAACAGTTTATCTCTCCCAGCAGATGTACTTGTCTCTGATTCACATCTGCATCCCACATGTTTTCACGCTGCTCCCCAACGCAGTCAGACTCCTTTTTTCTGCTTGGAGCTCTAGTTCTGGTGCTGGCAGATTCCTTCTTTGCATATGGCCCTTCTGGGTGCTTCCTTGCCATTATTATATGTTGTAATGACATTTTAGCCTTGAAATATAAGCAGCTGATTAATGTAAAGAGTGTGGATGGCTGTGTTTTGATGGTGGCAGCATAGTCATTTCCATAATTGCTCACAATCAAACCAGCCCCTCCTGGAGTCCATGACTCCAAATTGCTGTAGATAACACAAACTGGGGCCAGACAACTCCAAGTAAGAACAGGTGTCACAAATGTAATATATTTTCTGTGTATTTTCTGCGAATATTTGCCGGACATTACTATTGTAAGACTTTTCTGAAGAAGAGAGGACTTACCCCCACATTTATTTTGGCATTTCCTCCATGAAATGGGACACACACCCCCAATATACAAGTTTGTTGAAAGTTGGTTAACACAGTAACTCACAAACAAACATAAATAGGAGCTTGCAATTATGTGTGAGTGTGAATATTATTAAGAAGATGAAGTGGTTCGAATTTGGTGTATCGGGCCAAAGCCAAAAATTACATTTTGATGCTTTAATGATTACAGCATTGCCACTTAGGCCACCTAGTGGGGGAAGAGCATAAATCGTTACAGAGTACTAATGAGAGAAATCCTGCTCACACATCGAGTGATGACAATATCAAAATGTATGACACAAATGTTTGCACCAGATTATTAACTATTGCGTAAAAATGATTTATATTGCGTTGCATTACAGTTAGTGTAGGAATATTTACTGGCTGCAGCCAGCGTGTTTCTTGTAATTATTAAGCTTTAGCAAAATTAAAATGCATTCTACATGACTATATGGCACCAAATTGATGGCCATCATTGTCAGCTGATTGATACCCTGTCAGTAATTTCTTGTTCCTAATTTTCATTATTTCACACATCCAGTGCTTTTTATTTATTTATTTATTTTTGGCTACCAGATAAATCTTAGCAGCTCATGTTTATAAATAAAGTCAAACTTCCATGAAACTGTTAGAATGCCTTCCATTATAAATATGTCAGAACCTGCAGAAATCTCCATTGCCTCTACCAAAATATCAGCTCCTCCAGACCAGAAGAAAAACATACAATTTTTCAATTTAGAAGACCTATAACATCTGCTAATGATGATGTTTGTTCGACCTTTAGCTGAACTAATCAAACATTTGGACTGATTACCACAAAACTTTGTGGATATATGGAGAATGGGCCAAAGAAAAGCCCATCAAATTTTGGTAAGGATCTGATTAATTTTTTCCCCTCCTTTGTCAACATGATGGGATGGGATAAATGAAAGAACACACAGACCACAATTCAAATTTTTACAACAATAGTCATAAAAACATTATCAATCAAATCTCCAAGTGCTGTGTTTACAGGAAATCTTTTTTTTGAATGAGTTAATGAAGAAATAAATGAGAGTCAAAAGGGACCCCCTCATGAGAGTTCCTAAAATCCACCATACACTCAAAATAACAATGAAATAACACCTTTTTTCTAATCGCTGGTACAATAGTGGTACAAAACTTGTGAAGAAATATGGCCAGCTCGGGATATTTTTGCAAATATAAATGTGTATAGCACCTGTTGGATGGATTGTGGATGCTGATGATGGATTTGGAGCAGGTGTGGTTGTCAGTGAGAAAGACAGGGGTTTCCATGTAGAAATGCATTAAATCAGAGAAATAAACTTATTTTCTGATTGTTTCGCAGATGTCCCAAAAAACTGACATGCGCAGTTATACCTCCACATAACCATGTGGAAATGCTTTTGTATGATTGTAGCCAAAGCAGGCACTTCTTCTTTTTCTGTCCATCTCTCTCAGCATATATGTGGTTTTAAAGCTGCATGTATCTTGAAATGAGCTAATCTGTCTGTTTATTTCATTTCCAAAGCCTAGGTCTGGTGGCTACCAAGGTCACCGCTGCTTGTTTTCTATAACCCCAAATCAGAAAATGTTGGGACAATAAGGAAAATGCAAAAATAAATAAACAAATAAAACAAACAAACAAAAAAACTTTGAAAAATAAAACACAGTGATTCTTAAATTTACTTTGACTTCTGTTTCATTGCAGACAGTGTGAACCCAAGATATTTCATGTTTTGTGTGGTCAACTTCATTTCATTTGTTAATATACATCCATTCCTGCATTTCAGGCCTGCAACACATTCCAGAAAAAGTTGGGACGGGCCAATTTAGGGCTAGTAATGAGATTTAAAAAAATTAAATAAGGATGTTATTTCAAACAG
>OMMV01206079.1:0-11008 GCA_900302635.1 Chatrabus melanurus
ATCGGAACGGTTGATTCGGTTACGCCGCTGGCTTTCCCGAAACATTATTTTGAAAACACTTAAACAATAACGTAGCATTTTCTTGTCACGTTCCTTTCCATGAAAATGGGGTTTTATCTATGGGAGTTATTATTTTTCTGGAAATTGACATTGCTCATAATTGTCTTCTTTGCTGCATTTACACTTTCAGATGGAAGGAAGGTTTGTTTCCATCATCATAAGTTGATTTATTCTTTCTCTATTAGGAAGCGTGACATAAATGCAACATATCAGATGATTGGCAAAACAACGGCACATTGTGTTGGCTGTATTATCTTGTCTCATTATCACTGAAATATCAGTCTTTAGTTGTCTTTAGTGTAATCTTTTTTCCACAGTTTTCTTGAAGAGACAAAGTAAGTTATCTATGAAGTTGTGATTATTATTTTTTAAATTGTTTTATGGCATCAAATTAAAACAAAAATCAGTTTCCTGGATTTTTATACAGTAATTTAATAATGTTTTTTTTAAAATCTGAAATTACAATATTTAATCTGAGTGTGTATTTAGAGTGGATATAGAAAGTCTACACACCCTTGGGCTTTTACGTTCTTTACGTTATTTTAATTTCTGGATGCCCTTTTGAAAGAAAAAAGAATTCAGGCTTCTCTATATTAAAATTTCTAAAATTATCCTCTTTCAACTCAAACTGAAAACAAATCACTACAACATGACATAAATTAAATAGAAATATCAAAGCCAAAATATTGGGTTGCATAAGTAAAGGCACCCTTTAGCATAACACAAGTAAATCATGACTTTTACAGCGAGTTTTCTTTAGACAAGTCAGGGGATGAATACATGAACATTTCCAAGTTACTGAATATGTCTTGGACTTCATTCACATCAATTATTAAGAAATACAAACAGTATGATACTGTACGGTAAATCTGTCTGGAGCAGGCTGTTCTCAAAAACTGAGTAAAAGTGTAAGAAGGAGACAAGTGAGGGAAGCCACCAAAAAACTTAAAAAAAAAAAAAACTTGTTTGGCTGGTCCTGCGACTTATATTTTGAAGCAATTTATAAGTCAAAAATATACTGCATTATCATCAGTGGCCACAAGCAGCGTGGTGGCCAAGCGGTTAAATTCGATCGCATTCAACGCAGAAGGTTCCCGGTTCAAGGTCATGTAATTTGGAGCTGCGTCAGGAAGGGCATCCGGCGTAAAACTTGTGCCAAATCAACATGCAGATCCATATCGGATATGCTGTGGTGACCCCCAAGTTGAAATTGGGAGAAGCCCGAAAGAACACAACATCATCTGTGGCCACAAGATGGCACTGTCTACACGCGTGACAACTGAACCCTGCTCCTGTATGCTGATCTGAGTGAGGAAGAGGGGCTGGGTCTCAGAGAACGAGCCCCTACTCGGCACTCGACTTGTTTGCAGCTGCAACAAAGGAATAAGGTTCGGCTTACGGTCTAATCGCTCGCTCGCTCGCTTAGTGCCCATATAATAAGCCTCTGCTCGCTAACATGGTGTTTGCATCATAAATAAATAACGTGAGTGAAAACATGACACCCAAAATATCTAAAAATAAAGAGTCTATGTTGTAATTAGGCAGAATTCTTCTTTATCAATAGCGCAGTTATGTCTCCATATGCAGGTAATTGCAAAGGAGATGAATATATATTTTTGTTGCATGAAGCGGTAGCACCATGCTTCAAAAATATATGCGACTTCTAGATCGATATACTGTACATGTTTTTTCTCTTCGTGACACATTTTTTTGACAGATGGCGCTAATACTCCAGTGAGGCATATAGTCCGGAAAATACGGTATTCACATTTATTTTTTATTCCATGACCTTCACGGAAAGTAGGAACATGATGAGTGTCACTTGTGTGCACCTGAAGTATTACAAAGTGAGGTGTGGATCTCACAGTCTCACACGAACTGTTCTGACAAGCATATTTCTTGCTACATAGCAGCGTGGTGACATAATCCCAATGTGGGAAATTGCAGACAAGCTCACAGAGTTTGTCCTCAAGACAAGTCCGCCAAGTCTGACAAGATTTATCCACCATGCCGGCGTGAAAATTAGAAGTTACCAAAGCCACTGTGACTTCGTATGTCCTGTTCCTGGAAGTTATTTCGCAATATTGATTTCCAAAAAAAGAAAAAAAAAATGAGAAGAGTACTCAGAGCTCTTGCCCCAGATCTTTGTGACATCACAAGGCAAAGAAAGAGAGAAATTAAAGAGATTAAAGGGAAAACTTTGAGGCTGGCCCACCAATCTAATCAACTCGTCTCTGAAACACCCCACAAAGTTTTGTCGAAATCTGTCCACTACATCTAAAAAAGCAGACAGGGCAAAGGGTGATCACATCACCTTTGCCCTTTTCTGTTTGTTGATGGAAATTCATTCATTCATTTTCTGCCACTTACCCAGGTCCGGGTCACGGTGGCAGCAGTTCTTACGGTCAGTACCCAAAGCTCGTGTTCATAGGTGCGGATAGGAGCATAAATCCACTGGTAAATTGAGAGCCTTGCCTTCGACTCAGCTCTTTCTTCACCACCTGTCCGGTACAGTGTCCTCAGGACCCCAGGCACAACCCCAATCCGTCTGTCGATCTCATGCTCCATCGTACCCCCACTCGTGAACAAAACCCCGAGGTACTTGAACTCCTCCACCTCAGGCAATATCTCTCACTAGACCCCGAGGGGACAATCCTCCCTTTCCCGACAGAAGACCATGGTCTCAGATGTGGAGGTGCTGATCCTCGTCCCAGACGCTTCACACTCAGCCTCAAACCCGCCCAGTGCACTTCAGAGGTCACTGTCTGATGAAGCCAACAGAACCACAGCATCTGCAAAAAGCAGAGATGTAATTCTGAGGTCACCAAACTGGACACCCTCCAATCCCTGACTGCGCCTTGAAACCCTGTCCGTGAAAACCACGAACAGGATTGGTTACAAGGGGCAGCCCTGGTGGAGTCCAGCACCCACCGGGAACAGGTCTGATGTGATGCCGAGAATACGGACACAGCTCCCACTTTGGCCGTATAGAGACCGGATTGCGCTTAGAAGCGGTCCCGGCACCCCATACTCCCGCATCACCCCCCCCATAGGACACCTCGTGGGACCGGGTCGTACGCCTTTTCCAAGTCCGCAAAACACATGTAGACTGGTTGGGCGTACTCCCTTGTTGTTGGAAATAATATTGAAATAAAGCATTTTATTAAAAACAAAACACCAAAATAACACAGAACACCAGTTCATCTCGCTGACACATGGTTTTTGCAGCTTGCCTTGTCCGATGTTGGGTTGTTTTCAAGCAAAGTCTTTCGCGTTTAACTTCCCCGCCACAGCTGTCCTCTGGAACACTATGAGAGTCACTTTTGCTGAATTACATGGAGACTGTAATTCAGCATGGAGGCAGTCCTAAATATCCTGTATCGTTGCTGCAAATGTTTCCTCCTCTGGCATTGGGCATTCCGAGGTCCCATGAATGCAGCGTCGTAACTGGCTGTGATAATGCGATCTGCTCTTTTTCTCCTCAGAATAAGCAACATTGATTGACCAAGTTTATGCGTCGAGGTCAGTCCACAAGTCTTTAATTGGTTAAAATACTGCCAACTTCAGGCCATAAATAGCGCTGCCCCTCAGAGCCGAGAGGTTACACTGATGAAGTAGGAAGAAGGCGGGAAGAACGCAACTAATGCTATGATGCCATTGGTTTATTGAGCACATTTCAGTCACACAAACACTGAAATTCTTTGTTAAATGCAACTTTTTTCCAGGAGGGGTGTTGCTATATTTGGCATATTGGCGAGACGGTCGTTGGGTTTCCAATACAGATTAGCGTGAAAGTCAAGCGATATTTTCAGAATGTCAACAAAAAAACCATTGCGAAATGACAGCGTTTCCATTGGGCGATGGACTGCTCCAACAGCGACTGCTGGGTTTTGTCCTCTCGTGATAACTGCCATTCTAACGAGGTTACGGATGGGTAAGTCCCGCTAAATATTGCCATTTCATAGTCTTTTATTTTAATCCAATATTCCTGTAACGTCATCTCTTATAACGTTTTACAAGCTCTCCGTCTCTTCCTCTGTCCGCACGTACCGCGTCATCACAGAGTCGGTAGACTCTGTAAGTGGGGATGGCCTGGACGTTACATATGTGTTAATACATTACAAAAACAGAAATATCTCGAAAACGGTACACATGTAGGGCTCCATTCGTCACGCCCGTAGGCTGTACATGCTGGTCTTTCCCACGCTCCACCTTTTTACCCATTTATTGGTTGGTCAGATATTTAGGCGGAGTCAGGCGCTGCCAAGATGGCGACATTTGGAGCCGCCCCATTCGAGCTTTAAACCAGTATATATATAGAGTCCGTGGTTTTGACAGACAGGGGCTGCAGCCTCTTAATGTGCATCGTGTTTTTGAATCATCAGCTGGAAAGAGAACGCTGCCAAAAAACAACCCTTACATTTTCTTTGCCAAGAGCAGGAATTCACTTAGCAGAATACTTTGCTTAACACTGCGAGCCCTTGAAACATTGATTTGTGTGTGTGTGTGTGTGTGTGTGTGTGTGTGTGTTGAACTTGTTTGCAGCACTATTATGAAGGCAGCATGTTATGAGCACAGGGGGTGAAAGCGTGGCACTCCAGAATCCTCTGGGAGCCATTACCAGCATCGCTGATGCAGGAAATGGATTCAATGCAGAAAATAATACCCCCTGAATAATTAATTAGATGAGTTTTAAATCAACAGCAAACACACCGACTGCACTGAAGAACGAAGGGTAAATTTTCAGGTTGTTTTTTTTTAATGCTCGTGAAACCTACAGATAATCAATAACACGCAAAGGCATGAGAATAAATGTGATATTAGAACTTATGTTTCATCCACTGAAAGACCATCTCACCAAAATAAACTCTATTTCAAATAAAGGTTCACAAGGCAGGTGTGTGCAACAGGCGGATTGGGGCCCGGATACATCCCTTACTTATATCCCTCCTGTTCTCAGTCAGGTTTGCACAGACTAGTTGATCAGTCGACCTAACTACTCAGCAATGACGCTTTAAGGTTGACGTCGATTTGTCACCGATCGCGGCATTGTGGCACTCCATTTGCTACACCTTATTTCACTATTTTGGTTTGAAACAATGACTCATGACATTTTACTCTGCTGCCACTGATTTACAGTACTGTGCAAAAGTTTTAGGCATATTAAATGTGTCAAAATTTTTCTTTTAAACAAAGACACGCTGTTAAAGAGTTCATATTTATGAATAAATATGTAAAATGTCTGACTACATCTCACCCTTTAAAAATAATTGATAAAATGACAATTTGTTTGAGGGTGTCTCTTCAAATTTATAAGAAAATCAGGTTTTTAAAAAAAATTATTTTATTATCGATTGATCATCAGCAACTGTCTTTGTGTTGTCAAGTACTCGGCAGTACAGCCACAAGGAAATCAATTTTTTTGTGTTTTTGCTTCTTTTTAAAATGAGGTTTGTAAATTAGTAATTGATTGGTTATTTTAATGAAAAAGAAAACGAAATAATCTCATATTTTATTTATGTTGCATTTTTTTTAGGGGGGGTGGGGATTTGACATGAAGATGTTTGTTTGTTTGTTTTAATTTAAAAAAAAAATAATGGGGTGCCTAAAACCTTTGCACAGCACTGTACATTATGAATTATGCAGCGCTGTATTATGTGCTCACGCAGGGTATGCATCGCCCTCCAATGCCTTTCCTTTTTTAATTGTTATTTGCACAAACTTTTCAGCAAACGATTAAGTGCAATTTCCAACTATTTGAACAAAATCGATTGTTGTTCTCAGTAAAATAGGCTTACATTTCAAAACATGTGAAAACTTTTCTTTCTGTAAATCACAACATGCATATTGTCCTTACAATATCCAAAATTTGTCAAGTCTGTGTTATAAATTCTGCTGGCTTGAAGATGTAAATTTTCCTAACTTGACAAATTGGTTGTCAGCTTGAATATCAATTACAAGTGGGGAGTTTACTGCATCATAAAACAACCAGTGGCACATGACCTTACAGGTGCAATTCATGGTTATTGCTATAGTCAGACATACTTATGGAGTTTGAGTGTAACTTAATTACACAAGTTTCTGACCATGGAGGGGCCTGTATTATCACTGTGTGGGACAATGTCAATTTTGATCATTTTGATGCCATCACTCAGGGGTGTGATGGCCCTCCTAGGATACTGAGGGTAGTTCCTACCACCATACTCCCCATTCTTGAATCCCATCAAAGAATTCTTTTCTGCCTGAAGGTGGAAATTATACAACCACAGACCACAACATCAAGAGACATGACTTAGTGCAAATAATGCTGCATGTGGTGATGTCACAGTGGAGGCGTGCAGCATATGGATAAGGCATGTGAGGGGATACTTAATTCCCCCGCTCCACTGCTAAGGAAAATATGTGAAGTCGGCACAAATTGATGGCCAAATCGGGAGCAACAACAGGATCTTCTGGGTCTCGTTTTAGTTTAGTCCAATTCACTATTATTTTGGATACATTTTGTGTTCCTGTCCTATTCAAGATCATGCACATTTGTTTGATATTCCTTTTCCACAGTACATTTTACTGCAACATCTTTTTTTAACCATACAGTGCTATGTCATATTTTTAAATTCTTATTATTTTATTTAACACAATTGAATTCATTACACAAAAATAAAATTGCTTTCACATCTGTAATTGTAAATGCTTCACTGTGTTAAAACAATGAAACATTTTGAGCATCTGCGTTTACACAAAGTCAACAAAACATCTCAGTTTGACTATTAATTTTTTCATTTATGAAATAAATTTAATTTCAAGATTTTATATGCATCATTGCTTTTTGCTGATCAGCTATGGTGTTGTGCCGTTTTGACAAAATGATTTGACGTATGCACGTTCATTTTTGAAAATAGTTGTTTCAAGAAATGAGCCATAGCAATTGGAAAAACAAAACAAAACAGGTGACAGGTCAGGATACGCAGCAAAGACAGACTGCATAGCAAAAGTGTCCATGTGGGAACAAGCAGAGAGGCAATCCAGCAGATGAAGCAGAGGGTCAAAACACAGTTAGCAAACATACTATATAACAGTGTCCGAAGACGGCAGGCAAAACTCACGAAACATGGAGAGAATAATCTGGTCGGCAACAGGAGGTCAAACATGGAAGATAAATGCAAGTAAACGAGCATGGGAGCTAGATGTTCTGGCACTGGAGTGAGGGGCTGTGGACGGCTAAATAGTGTGTGATTCAGTAAACAAGTAAATGACCGTGCACGTGAACCGGAAGCCCGAGTGCCCATGAACAGGAAGTAAAGCCACAGATATACACAAGTGACAGGAGCGTCAGAATAAAAGCACCAACGTAAGTGATCAAAATGTGCCACACTGAAGCAATTCTAAAGGAAGCACACCACATGGCCAAAATGATGTAGCTGCTGTTCCCTCATAATGCAAGTGGTATGCCTCATCTGAGTATCTGAGTCTCCCTAAGTAAAGCAGCACTTACACCTTGCCGAGTTTGGTGCTGTTTTGCACCATAACGGTCTGAATAACAACTCGGCGCACATTGGCTGACATTCCCAAGCAGCTCTCACCTAGCTGCATTCCTCGGCCCAGCCTGCACGTGACTTGGGACGGCCTGGGTCAGGCCTGGTGCAACTCAGCATAACGCTGGGTGAACTTGGTGTATACTGTGGGCGAACCTATCCTCAGCTCTTGATATCTCGGTTTAACTTTTTCCGTGCTTGGTGTGAAAATTTAATGACAAGTTGTGGTGAGCCTGCACCGGGCCGCCGCAAGTCAAGCGCAAGTCAAGTTATGCCAACAGGGACTCCAGCTGAGCTCCCATAAATTTTGATTTTTGTTCAAAATTGGCACAAGTTTAAAAAACTTTTCCTCTCTTGGCAGAGCCACGCCGAGAAGCACACCAAGGCTTGTATGTAGGTTTGTTGGCACACTCCAACCATCGGAGCCTGCCTTCATGTCAGGGTCAGCTAACAAGATAGCAACTGCGTGGAGAAACATGCCTTTTGTGTGGCAAAGTATGGGACGAAACAGACAACAGAACATGAAAGCAAAACAGGAATTGAAGAATAAATAGAATGCGTGGCTCAGGATGAAACCAGAACTTTTCGTTGGTGCTGGCAATTAGTGATGGAAAACTCAAAACACTGTTTTTTGAAACCTTTGCAACACCCATGTTTTGGAGCATTGTTCTGGAGTCTGTGTCAAAAAGAAGATATCAGGTGCTCCGCTAAATGGGGCCTCATTACGTCATCTGTTGAATCAAATGTTTTAAAGCATTCAGGGCTACAGTCAGCACAGGGTCTGTATGTGCCCTAGCACATAAGGTGCTTGTATGAACTTTTAGTGACACATGGAGCCCTATCTTTGTGATCTATGGTGTGTCTTGGGTGTATCTAAGGCGCAAAGCACTAGTCCATTTGGGGCATGTCCAGATATCCAGTGGGAAGATAAACCGTTAGACCGGCGACAATATGCGCCACAAACATTGGCATATATTGTTGCCAGTAAGCAGGCTGCCTGTGCGTCGTGAACCTGCTTATGTAAGGTGCGTCTGAATACTGCGCTCTTTAGCACAAATGCACTGCTCTGGACTTTAGACCAGGTTTTTGGTGGTCTGTGACGTAAATGCTTTCTTGATGCCAGACAATATGAACGTACCAGCTCTGTGCGCTTGACCACGCCTCATTTTTAGACCAACACGCCAACACGAGCATGAGTGGACTCGTAATATAGAGGAGGTGGGTGCTGGGCGTGAAAACAACCGGGTGGAATCAAGCAAAAACACTTGCACTGCGCCGTGCACTGCTTTGTGCTGGGTGGGAGATCGAACCCATATTGTCATAAGAAAGAGTAAAATGCTACATGACAATCTGTCAGTCGTTCTTTGCCTTTCCCGCCCCTCCTCTTAAATGTTAAACTAACTGCTAAATCATTAGTTAGCACTATTTGCCATTTGAAAAGTGGATGGTTCTTATGACTGGAAAATGGGAAATCTGGCGCAGAGCTGACATTTTATTTGTTGGATGAATAAGCAGCCGCTCAGGTCTGATCCACCTCACTGGGAACAAGCGTGACTTTTAAAATACCAACCAAGAATTTTCAAGCACAGACGTTATTCAGTTATTTGGCGGATGTTGAAGAGGACACAGGTTTGATTATGTACTTTGCTATGACTGCCACTGCATGCCAAAGTAAAAGAAGTAATTATGGAATCAGAACCAAGTAGAAGACTGCTTCATTAGAGCGCATACCTGAAACTTCCAATCGACGAAAGGCTTTCAGTAATCCAACCAAAGAACAGGTAATAAAACCAGTCGACATAAGGTTCTAACTGGTAGAACTTTTAAACACGACATGATTTACACCCATCTGCTGCCGTACCTGTCTATTTGCACTATTGTTGAGCGAGCCGGAGCGAGCCCTTACGAGTGTGTTGAGTGGGAATTTGTTTGTATGTATGTATGTTTGTTTGCATGTTGGTCACGTACTGCGCGTGCGCAAACACTGCTGCACTCACTGCAAGAGGCACACTGGCAGCCTCACGTTTGGCTGACCAAGCCGGCAACGACTCACTTTATAAGTACTTGTACTGCTGTTTTTCAATAAAGCAAACCAGAAATGAGCGCTATTAGTATTATTTTGTGTTGCTTACGATACGGACTACTCTCATTATGGCCTGCTAGCATTAGCATGCTAATGCTGCGTGAGGACGCTGCCAGCTGTAAGATAATTCAACCCTGCACGGTGAACATCGTGATGTATTTGGACCATACAAAAACGTATATTGTTTCATATTATGCTCCGTGCTTTTGCGGTGTTGCATTCCATTTTGAAAAACGCTCACATTTTGTTTTTGTGATCCCAGCAGCAGACGGTGTGTGTGTTACTGCGACTCCGGAGCTCCGCTGACGACACAGCAGTGTAAGCAGTTAAACACAAAAAAAAGAGCTTTCCACATGGTTTGCAATTGTAACCGCTGTGAAACATTGAGAAATTAATGGTTTATTTCACTGAGAAGTGTTTCCCCCCCCCCCTCTCTGGCGCTCTCCTCCTTGCAGCAAAAAGCATTGGAGGCGTGGCCTTGAGTGGAGAGAGAGTGGGGGGCGTTGGGGTCAGTTTTAACTGTTTAAATTCCAGATTAAATGGGTTTATATCTTTTACTTTTGTTTTTCCGTTCAATGATATTGAAAACTGAAATTATATTTAAAGAAAATCCACTGTTAAAATGCATTTTAAAAAAGAGTAAATGTCGTATGTTTCAAAAGACTAAGTCATTTAAAAAAAAAATTATTTACATGTGATGTAATCACTATGGCTTTACCTGCACATATACATCGCTCCGGCTCGCCCCTTAATGCCGTGCATTTTTCTAGTATGTTGTATATTTTGTATGTATTTAATAGTGTTTTTAAAGGTGTTATATGTGTTGTATATGGTGTGCTGTGGATCTTATGTTTTTAATGGTACGCTATGTGTACATGTCTGTGAGAAGCCAAAGACAAATTTCCTCTGAGGTGGATGTCTGTCTGTCTGTCTATCTATAGTCTTGCCATGAATATGTGGAATAAGGATTTCAGCTCATACACTGCTGCTTCATTCGGTTAATGTGTGCAGTAGGGAGCTAAAAATGCTGCCACTATTTAAGTCTGATATGTACGACCCAGGGCGGCACGGTGACTCAGTGGTTAGCACTCTTGCCTCACAGCAAGAAGGTCTGGGGTTCGATTCCCACCGTTCCTTTCTGTGTGGAGTTTGCATGTTCTCCCCGTGTCTGCGTGGGTTTCCTCCGGGTACTCCGGTTTCCTCCCACTTCCAAAGACATGCATGTTAGGTGTATTGGTGACTCTAAATTGACCGTAGGTGTGAGTGAGAGTGTGGCTGCGTTTGTCTGTCTATGTGTGGCCCTGCGATGGACTGGCAACCTGTCCAGGGTGTA
>OMMV01206093.1:0-19355 GCA_900302635.1 Chatrabus melanurus
GAATTTTGGGAGGTGCGCGTCAAAGCTACGGCGTAGGTCGCGGAGGGGCTTCGCAGCGACGCAGAGCCCTCTGCGTCGCTACGGCGTAGTTTCGACGCAGAAGCATAAAGAGGCCTTAACCATTCCAGTCAATGGTTGTGCAGATCACAACAGGCCATCTCATCTGTACATATGTGTTTGCATGTGAGATTGTGTGTAAATTTGTCACCCCCAGTGCAGATTGATGGCTTATGGACAGGTAATTTATGACCTCTCTGTGGTTGGCAGGGAGAAGGGTGACACACAACTTTTCCAGCAGATAAATAAGAGTCACTGCGGGGCCCACGCCGCTTCACCTCTGCATGTTTGTGAAAGAAGAGATTTAGCTCTCTCTCACTCTTTTTGTTCTTCTCAAAGACCTCAGTTCTTTCTCTTGAATTTGTACAGTTATACAGCTGTTTTTTTGCTTTCTACCCCTCTTTAAATCCTGCGTGCACTGCTCCTCTTTCCCACCGTGCTCCTCTCCCACCTCTCGTTGTCTTTGTTTTTCCCCCTCTCTCTCTCGGGGAGCAGGGGACTTTGACATGCCAGCCATCATTTACAGAAATATGGTGTGAAATCGATCTCATGGAGAACTCTGCTGCAACAGTAAATTTGGGGACTGAGGGCTGCAGATTAATTTCAAGGTCTTTTTGGTGAAAAACACAGCCTGTCTGAAAGCAGCCAGAATGGATGAAGATGTGTTATCATATTCTAATTTATCACATGACTGTAGTGCTGCTGTTTGGATGTATGTGCCAGAGGTTTATTGAGGCAACACGACAGTTTCATTTGAGCTGAAATAAGCGTCAAATCGTGGCCCAGCTCAATCAATTCCTTTGTCCATCCAAGTAATTCTTCCCTGGAGAGGGAAGCGGTCGTGTGCAAGGCAGGAAGTGGAATGGTCGAGAAGGGAGTAGGACGTGTGAGCACAGGTTGACTGATGGATTGGGAAGTTATTACACCTCTGGGAGGAAGTGTCATTTACTGCCAGCAGCGTATCTTGTGTTGTCTCTTGTTTCTTTTATGGCATTGATTACAGAGTGGGTGCATGGACAAACAGCACCCCCAGGGATTGTCTTCACACATATAAAACACATGCAGAGACTGACACAGAAACTAGACTTTAACCTTACACAGGAAGCTGACACACCACCAGGGTTTACAAAACAACGCAAATCAGGAAGCAAGGTAAGTGATGGCCCACGTCTTGAATCTGTTTCAGAACCTAGGCCATCACTTATTAATGTTGGGTTCAAACAGAAAAGTGCATAAAATGTATGTACATGCATTGTACACATTTGGAAGCAAAGTGTGGGATTTATTCATTTGTACTTGTTGGGCCTCCATTTGCTGCACTGAGTCGTTAAGTGGTACTGCCTTTACTTGGCCTGAGCCATGTACCTTAGGAGGTGTACAGGCTGCACCAAGTAATCCTAGTGGGAATTTGTCGGCCCATATACCACCCTTATTGACGCTCAAGGTTGTGAATTTATTTTCTATTCAATCACAGCATGACATCCTGGACTCAGCCTTCAGAAGTGTATCTTTATGCGACCAAAGTGTTGAACTTGCAGAGACATTCACTCATCTCAGCAGTGGCATTCATGTCTCCGGTTCCTTGGCCTTTGAGATTGAGAGATGCCTTGGAACAGCTTATGGAGTCATGAAGTTGCTGTACAGAGGTGTTTGGCGATGGTCCAAGTCTTTAGGGTCCTGGTGCTTCCTGTCTTACTGTATGGTTGTGAGACTTGGCCGCTAACCAGTGATCTAAGGTGAAGAGTGGATGTCTTTGGTACTAGGTCTCATTGATATTAAGTAATGACTTGTGCTTAAGAAAAAGTAACTGTATTTTTGAACATTTTTGAAAAGAAACTATGGGTACTAGGTATGGGAACTTTTTTGATTTCTCTTAGTTTCTATCTTGTATGAATATTATGTCATATTATGTAGTCCCAATGACACTGGAATGAGAAGTCACCTGGTAAGAGCTTATGGAGTCATGAGCTTATTGATCACTTGTGTGCTTGGGTGGCTGCTCTCCAGGACCCGGGGTTGTTCCATGATGTTTGTTGACCATATGCGTTACCTGAATGAGTACATGTTTTGCATGTGTGTGCGTGAGAGAGAGTGAGAGAGAGAATGTGCGATAGAATGATATGCATGCGGCAGTTGTGCCCCTGACCATACATCAATATTGGACCACCACGCCCACATGAGCACAAGCGGTTGTGTGATTTAGAGGAGTGCTGGGTATAAAAATGACAACTGCATCAGGCGGACACTAGCAATAACACCAGCTCTGTGCTGTGCGCCGCTTTACCCCAGGTACAGGATGGAGTTCCCATCCACCTAGCTGTAAATGGGTGCCATCATTGGCTGGGCAGTAACCTATGTGGACTGGCATTCCATCCGGGGGGAGATGAGAACTCTCATCCACTTCATGCTACCTTCTCCCATTGTTTTGTTTTTTTAATTCAGTTTTGCTTAGTCGTTTCCTTGGATTTATTTATTTGAAAATGTACTGCCATTGTGGCAATTATTGATAGACAATCCCAGCTCAATAACAAACCATAATATTGTAAAGAAACCAGACTTTAATAAATGGAATAAAATTTGGAACAAAACACATCCAAAATACAGAAATGAACTCTGCTGACTACCTGGAAGGTTGTTGCTATAGTCAAGTGCAGCTATGGCAGCAGTTCCTCTGTGCTATGGCAACAGGAAAAACACAGCAGACAGGATGGACAACCCAGTGCAGTCCTAATTTTCTATCCAAGGACAGTAACAATTTAGCAGTGCTGGAGCCTGACACTTTGCCAAGCCATGCTCCTGCTTGTTGTCCTATTTTTCATAATACCACTTTCTTCCAGGGCTAAACAATAACAGTAGGGAGGGACTTTAATAAGCCTACATCTCGGCATTGTGCGGCTCAGGGGCTTGTGGCAACAGTAAGTGTGTATTTATTATTGATGGCTAGTACCTTGGTCCTGTGTTTGCAGTGGAGAAACGGAACAGGAGAGAAACCAGGTCATCTACTCCACAATGGGGGAAAGTGCCAGAGGCCTAGCTGACTCACCCAACCACCATTATTGCATTATTATTGCATTTCTTTCATTACTGCTATCACCTGCCTTTTCAATACCTTTGGCTTGGAGTCAAAGTTCCCGTAGAGTTTACACTATGGCCTTATGGAGTCACTTCTCACCACTCGGTATGCTCTATTACACCCACTCTCACTATGCCTTTCTTGCCACTCCATCCTAACCCCCCCCCTTCCTCTCTTCGCTAGAGTTATTTTTCTTTGAAGAATAGCGATAACACTTTGCCTTGGAAACAGCATTTCACTTATGTTAAACTGCTTCAAGGTATAATATGCTGAATTTAAAAAAAAAAAGGATGTTTTGCTATAAATGTTTACTTAGTGTTTTACTCTGGGGTAGTATTCTAGTTTAGAGGAGGATTATTTTCTGTTTATCTGCCTTGTTTTACACATGAGTATGTGCAATTACAATGGCCGGTATATTTTTGCTGGAAAATATGTTTAGAGGTCAAATGCCTCGTAAACACTTCACATATATCACAGCGTTCTGTGATTTGGTTTTTTCATGTTTTCAGACCGTACATTAGCTCATGGCGCTGGAATGAAATTATACTACACCCACACATTTAACACGGAGTAGTCATAATTTGTAGGTGGGGAAGAACGGTCATCCCATCAGTAAACACTCGCTCATATAACTCTTTCTGTCTCAGACAAGGCAGTTGTGGGTGTTTGATCACTTTAATTTGGTGATTAAGCGTTCATTGAGCCATAATTCTTGACTAGAAATGATTTTAGTCTTTTTGTGTGACTGTAAATTGTAAATGTGATGGGACATAATGATACCATCACGTCGTGCATGAGCTGTTGTTGTTTCAGAGTAATTGTGTTTCCCTGATTTTGCAGACAGTGATCAGGGGGATGAGTAGCACACTGCAATAACTTCTGTTTTAACATGTAGGCTACAGAATGACTGACTTCACTTTTACATCCCTGCTGATGGGGATATGTCAGGATGAGGGCAGGATATCACCACTGATCTCCCAGTTTGTGTCAAAATTGATTCAGGCACTCTTGATTTGATTGAAACAAATTTTGATTTGATTCATGGAGATTCAATTATATATAAACATCAATAGCACATGAACATTTCTACAAGTAAGAAATATGCAGGTGGAAAAGGGTAAAATTTAGATTTTAAACATTTTCCTCTTAATAAAATTGTGGCCAAAATAAGAAAAATATTGTACCAGTTTTAATAAGTGACTACATGGGAAAATGTAACGCACTGAAGGGGGGATACATGCCCTGTGCTTATACATACTGTCACATCCATATGTAGATGGACAGTGACACAACTTTTGTAAATTTGCTTTGGTACACCACCACAATGGAGTTGACATGAAACAATCAAGATGTGCTTTGAGTGTAGACCGTCAGCATTAATTCAAGGGGTTTAACAAAAACATCGCCTTAACTATTTAGGGTTATGACCATTTGTATACATAGTCTCTTCATTTTCAGTGGCCATAAGTAATTGGACAAACTAAACATTAAGTATATAATAATTAATGTTCATACAAATCATCACTTTTACAGACAGGTTTTTTTTTATTCAAAACAGGTGATAAATGCATGAACATTTCCAGGTCACTGAATATGTCTTGAACTTCATTTACATCGAACATTAAGAAATACTAACAGTATGGTAAATCTGTCTGGAGGAGGCAGACACCCATAAAAACTCTGAAGGAGCTTTTGGCTTCTGTAACTGTGATTGGAGAAACTGTCTTTCGTGCAGATTTTGTCTGTTGCATCGCCATTTATACAGTTTCATGGTGGAGTGGTATAGAGAAGGATTTTCTTAAAAAGAAGATGGGAAATTTCTTAATGGGAAAACTGACCTAAAAGTGATCATTTGCATTGAAAAGAGTCCTTATATTTCTTTTGTCCAATTAATTATGGGTTGTGAATGATGAAAACTATGATGAAACTATGTATACACATGGCTATAATTCCTAAATGGTTAATGTAATATTTTTGTTAAACCCCTTGAATTAAAGCTAAATGTCTGCAGTACAAGAACACATTGATTGTTTGGTTTCAACTCTGCTGTGGTGGTATACTCAGGCAAACTTACACAAATTATGTGACTGTCCAAATATTTATGGACCTAACTGTATTCCTAGACCTCCACAGCATATTACTAAAATTCATGCTTTTTCTGTGGACACCCTCCTTAATTTGTTTTATGCTCAGTGTGTCTGTCTCATAAACTGTTCCATCCTATCCGTGTTTTATGGAATGGGCTGGGCCACAACAGGCCATCCAGGGTCAGAGGTGACCCACGGCCATGCATTTCTTAGGTCACTTGTAATTAGACAGCCTACAGCCTTGAGGCTCCATAAAAACCAGATAGGTCATCTCAATCTTTCGTCATCTTTGCCAAGCTTTCTCCCGCACCAGTTTTAAATGTGTTCAGTGACCCCCAACAAAATACTTCCATAAAACACAATACAATGCTCCTGGCAGTCAAGAGTGAGACATGTTGTGTTTTTCCTCTGTGAATATTTCTAACCCTACTGAAGCATGGAGCTGCACGAATGTCGGTGAATACTTTTCTCTCTCTTGTCCCCATTTAACCCTTTTGGACATCCACTAAGAATCATGCACATTGTTTACCAACGACTACATTAGAAACATATTTAGCTGTCATTTAGAATTAGCCAAAGCAGGGTTTTGTCAGACAAAAAGTAAATGGACATAGAAGAAAAAGTAACATAAAATACCCTCTCTGACACATTCTAGCAATCATTGCTTTAACGAGGATTTATTGGGTTAATTGTTAGGGAGGTGCCTTCTTTTGCATTTGTGTTCATTCAGACTTTGATGGGCGTTAGACAGACTCTTTTAAATGAAATACTCCTTTAGCACGCCTTTAGAGGTTTCCAACAAAAGGATTATGGCCTCCACAAAATAAAGACGAGCATTAGTTAAAAGTAAGATATACGGTGTAATTATGTGTTTTACATCTCAACAAATTGGGGTCATGATATTTTTCAGTGTCAGTGGATCTGCACACTGAGGTTCCAGCATTACGGCTGACTTTTAACCTCGTGACAAACAATCATATTCACAAAACATTAGCAGTGAAAAATGCTTTTATTTTCAAGACTGCACATATTTATATTCTGTGTTTATTTTAATCAAACACTCTGTCCTCCCGACATTCTCCCGCCATACTTAAAAAAATGGTTTTGGTAAGTTCATCATTTATCTTCAGACTCCCATAATATTCAGACCGTGATGTCTTTTATGCCTATTATTGAAATAGTGTCTGTCTTCAGAAGCTGGCACAAAAGTGCGAGTGGTCCCCTGGGCACTGTTTCATATCAAGGTTAACTGGAAGTGATTAGGATAAGGAGACGAGCAGTTGCCATGGGGATGAAGGAAACTGCAGAGGAGACGATGATAAGCTTGGAGTGAACGCTAATGTTTCTGCTTTGCTGTAGACAACAATGCTAATCATGTTGCTGTTCATTTGTGTTATACCTTACTTTCATGGGGATTTTCATTGTGGCATTGCTCACAATGTGATCATGAAAGCAGACACACCCCAATTACATAATTATCACAGCACAAATTTGAGTGCTTTTTTTGAAACATGAATAAACATGAGTAAAACACATTCAGAAATTGTTTTTAGAATGCTTAGGCACATAGCACCAATAGTCATGTTGCAGTTATAGAGACTTTTTTTTGACTAAACAATGTCACCAAATGCATTTTATACAGTGGCCAAGAGAGGCCATAATTCTTCCAAATTAAGACAACACAACCAAATGCAGAAAATTAAAGACAAATCAAGTCTGGGAAAATATACTGGTGCCGCACTTTGCCGCATCCACAATACCATGGAACAGCCTTGGATCCTGGATGGCAACTACCCAGGCAGACAACCGGTCCATCCCCACAGGTCTAAAATAACCATCTATCTGCCACAGCCAGGTAAAGCTTGGGGATCCCCTTGGCCTTCTCCAGCCACTGGGGTCCTTTACTCTCAGGCACCTATGTGCACAGAGAAACGGCCACATGGCCAAAATATCAACACTGATGCTCCCTCACAATGCAAGTGATAGGTCTCCCTATGTAGCTGCTCTTTTGATACAAAGTCATTCCAGCATTACCCAAGGATCCTCCGAAGACACCTGGTACCAAAGACATCCAGTCTTTGCCTTAGGTCACTGGCTTGTGTCCAAGTCTCACAACCATACAGTAAGACAGGAAGCACCAGGACCCTAAAGACTTGGACGTTTGTTCTCCTGCAAAGATATCGACATCCCCAAACACCTCTGTCCAGCAATGTCATGACTTATGTCTTGTTTCCACTCTCTGTGGGAGAAACTCTGCAGCTGCCTTCCACCTGAAGGTAGCGCACACTATGAAGGGGATAGGAGAAAGCCATTTGGAGCCTCATGTCTTGACAAGAAGAAACCACAGGAGAGCACCAAGGGTCTTGTCTTTGGAGGATGACAGCTGGCGCAGTGCTGAGGGGTAGTCCGCTGCACGGCAGCACCCAGGTCTAAACCTGAGGCAGCTCATGCAGGTGGGCACCTGGAACATCCTTCCTCTCATCAAGGATGACCATCTTCCACTGCTGTCAAGGGAGATTGGTCACCTATATTTGGTCTGGTTGCCCAATATTCAGCGTACAAAGGGAGTGACAGCTGCTGTGGCAAATCAGCTCATTTGTGTTGTTAGCACTTCCGTTGTGTTGTGATTGTTTGTGCAGTGGATATTTGCAATGCATCTATGTTTTTACAACACGTCTGTAATTTTGTGTGTCTGATAGAATAGAATAATGTTTCTGAATTTACAGCACACACCTTATCAAGTTGTTGCATGTGCGTATATGTTGTATATTTATAAGCATTTTTCTCTGTTTGCAAGTTGTTTTTTTGATGCAGCACCCAGTTGTTGAATTGATGCAGTCATTTTTTGTATTTGTTTTTATATTTTCTTCATTTGTTAGTTAGTCCATGGGCCAGGCAGGTTTTCAGTACCACCTAAGGTGAATAAACAACACTTACAATCCAGCCTCAGTACACCATGGCCTACATGAAAATGTATGATAACCATTCCAGAGTGGTAGCTATAGCCAGGTAGGGTCAATGAATGATTACACAGGCGTCAAAATATAAAAATGCTCCAATCATGTTAAAAAGTATGCCACATTATTTGTCTGATCACAAGGATTACAAAAAGGTGTAGTTTGTTTTTAGTATGAGTGAAAGTTATGGAGTTATGGGGTAAAAGCTGCAAAAATGGCGACAAAGGCCAGTTTCAGTTTGTGCAGGGGTCAAAAGTTTAAGTTGCTCCAATTTTTACAAAAAGTGATGAAAATTATTGGTTGAGCTAATAGGACTTTAAAAATGAATAGTTTGCACCATCTGTTATGCTCAGTTACTACAGGTAACATTATGTCATAGAATCTAATCGACATTGACCTTGTTTGCTCATTACTTTGGAGACACAGCATTCAAAACAGTCAAAACTATTCCATTTTTCATCCAATTAGCTCACCCAATCATTTGTATCACATTTTACCAGTACTGGAGCAACTTTATTTTTTGACCCCTGCACAAATTGAAACTGACCTTTGTCACCAATTTTGCAGCTTTTACCCCATAACTTTCAGTCATACTAAAAACAAACTACACCTTTTTGTAATCCTTGTGATCAGACAAATAATGTGGCATACTTTTTAACATGATTGGAGCATTTTTATATTTTGACCCCTGTGTAAGCCTTAATTGACCCCTACCTGGCCACAGCTGCCACTCTGGAATGGCTATCATACATTTTTGTGTAGGCCATGGTATACTGAGGGTGGATTGTAAGTGTTGTTTATTCACCTTAGGTGGTACTAATTAGGTCAAAATTGGTTGTGGGCTCATGGGCTAAGTGTTGTCTTAGTTGGGAAGTGTGTCCTCACTCAGCTACTGTAATTTTGCCATCTGTCACTGAAAATGGCATCATGACCACAAGTCTCTTGATGTATAGGGAGAGATGGAAAGAGATACCAGATACCATATCATGAAGCAGATGAGTCTACAAGTCCCCCTGGATGGGACACCAGTCCATCACAGGTTACTCCCCAGCAAAAGCTGTTACCCATTTACAGCTGAGTGGACTGGGACAATGTGGAAGAAGTGTCTTGTCCAAAGACACAGACAGTGAGCCGAAACTACACCCCAGAATTGAACCCTATCAGATTAGTTGTAGTCCATATGTAGCTCAAGATCTACCGATTGACTGGGAGGCTGTACATTGATGTATGTCAAGCTTAATTACATTCAAACACAAGACAAATCAAATTTTACAACCCCATGATTCTTCTTGAATGTGGTATCTATTGCGGTCAAAATAATCAAAGAACTAGACCATTGTTTAATGGCAATTTGGAGAATTTTTATTTTTTGACACATGTCAGTGACCACACAGTGTATGATAAATCCTATTATCACAATACCAAATGTTGTAAAATCCTTAATCTCAATCTGTCACAATCCATTTGGTCATCTTCATTAATGAGGCAACTGTGTATTTAGCGAAGAGGCAGCACAATGAAACAACAATCCAGTTCTCTTTTCATTTTGACAACCTCTGTAATGCCATGTAGGTAGAGCAGACTTTCTCATGGCACCCACTTCTGTGGAGGTGATCCAAAATCCTCTTTGGTGTACTTTTCTCTTTGCAGCGGCTTGAACATTGAATGGATAATCCTTGAAGGAGGGGGCTAATGCCCCTGCATCGTCCCCATGAGAGGTGCTATCCCAGAATCCCTACTGCAAAGCTTTCTCCTGCCTTGTGCCATCCCCAGCAATAGAATAATTAATGAGCTCAACCAGCCGATCATACAGAAACCTCCCTCCCCAGTCTCCATTATCCACACCATGCAATGATAATTTCACTTGATTATGTGCTAATATCATATAAGTTAAAAGGCAATTAGGAAAATGTGTCTTTTGGCAGGTGGAAGGATTAAACCTAAACTGTGATGCCACCATTCTTGACGGTGCAGGCTTATGCTGCGTGAGAACCTGTCAGCTTGGCAACACTCATTATAGGTCATCACATTAATAACCCTGCATTTCACATCTAAATTTGATGTGCTACATTTTAAGTGCAAGCTTGTGTGCTGAGTTGATGCCTACACAATCACCAAACAAGTAAAATTTCAGTAAGATATAAGGACTTGTTTTTAGACAATGCATCTTAAAAATCTTAAGTGAAAGAGTCTTGAAAGCATCTTCTCCAGTCATATCTGAGACGAAACAAGCTTTTTTGATACACCAGAAGATTTTTAATCTGCTGTATTGTTTGTAAAAGATGTACCACTTCCTAAAATGAGTAAAATATCACTCAAAGTGAGTTTTCTCTGCTACTTTCAAGATCTTATTTTAAACAATTTTAACAAGTGAATTTTCACACTGCAAAAATGCAAAATCTTACCAAGTATATTTGTTTAATTTATAGTTAAAATATTTAATTACACTTAAGACTAAATCACTTAAGTAAAATTTCAGTAAGATATAATGACTTGTTTTTCGATAAATACATCTTAAAAATCTTGTTAAGTGAAAGAGTCTTGGAAAGATTTTTTGAATCATCATAAGGCTTTTAAGCTGCTGTGCTATTTATAAAAGATGTAACACTTCCAAATACTAGTAAAATATAACTCAAAATGAGTTTTATCACCCAATTTCAAGACCTTATTTCATGTTTTTACTTGTTACAAGGTGTTTTTAACTTGTAACAAGTAAAAAAAAAATCTGCCAATGGAACAAGTGAAAATTCACTGGTTACTATTTCTTGAAATAAGGTCATGAAATTAGCTGAAAAAACTCATTTTGAGCTTTATGTTACTAGTATTACGTAACACGTAAGTGTTACGTGTTACATCTTTTACAAGTAACAGCAGCTTAAAAATCTTTTGGTGAGTCAAAAAACCTTCCCAGATATGATTCAAAATATGTTTCCAAGATTCTTTCACTTAACAAGATTTTTAAGATGTATTTGTCTAAAACATCATTACAGCTTACTGATATTTTACTTGTTCAGTGATTTTGTTGTATATTGTTATTTTGATCCATTGACAGATTTTTTTTAAACAAGGTATTTTTTAACTTGTGAAGATTTCTTCAAACAAGTTCTTTTTCACTCATTTTGAAGTATAGTTTACAACTAACACACCTTAAAAATCTTACAGCGTATCAAAAAAAACTTTTTTTGTCTTAGATATGACTCAGAACAAGATGTTCTCTCAACTCTTTCACTTAAGATGTTTAAAATGCATTATCTAAAAACAAGTCATTTTAACTTACTGCAATTTTACTTGTTAGGTTAGTGTGTCTTATATGAAATATTTATATATTTTGACTAGAAATTAGATAAATATACTTTATAAGAGATTGAGTTTTTGCAATGATGTTAAAGAGTTTGTCTTATTATGTTTCCAGCGCACCAATTTACGTTTTTGTTGATATGTTTCTGAATGTGTTTAAAATGAACAAAATTTGTTGAAATAAACACCTGCAGACAAAATATATTGTAAAATGTTCTGAAACAGAAGTTGTGAAAGTGTTGCCCTCAGGAATGTAAGCAAGTTAAATAAATAAAATCACATCCCCATCTCACCTGCTGAAAGTAATGTCCCTTCTCTGTTGATATGACATGTTAATGAAAATGTGGAAACTACCCTGTATTTTTTATTAGGAATCTTAATAATCTTCCATTTCAGATTTGGTTAAAACTCATAAAAATGTTAATCTGGTGTTTTAGTGTGTGTGTGTTTGTGTGTGGACAACGATGTACACATACCTCAAACCGTGTATTTCTCATTTATTTGTTTCTCCCTTTGAAGGTGGTTGCTCTGAATCACGGCTAATCTGACATTTCATATGTCAGAGAGTATTTTGGGCGATATCTGAAGATGGGGATATTATTTCCCATTCTACCTCAGCTTCTCCATAGCCATTGGAAGAAAGTTTCATGGTTTTATGGAAAAATAATGCTAACGATTACAGTAGCTCTATTTAGATGCTAAAAGGCAATTTAACCTCAGCAGTAGCTATGCATGATATTGAAATATGATGTATGCACAGCGGAGTTCCTGGATTCTCAGTCATATTCCAAAACAGAGAGAAAATGAGAAATAGTCTTGTTGTTTCTCCTGCTGTTCTGCTCTTTCCCAAAGTCTTGTGTGTGTTCTGCTCTGAAGGAGACCTAAAATATGTAATTTGTTTAAGAGTGACAGTCAATGTGAGTCCCAGTCCAAACAAGTTATCCCCATTCATTCTCTTGCCTTGTGCCAAATTCCAGACTTGATTCAACGGTGTCGATACACTGTTAGCTATTGCATGTGAGCTAGGGTCATCCAGTGGCTGTTTGCCCATTACACGCCGCGCCCACTTCTTGCTATAGTGTTTGTATTTCTTTTCATCCTTTGTAGCTCACACTGTGTAGTAATAACTCCCTGGAACTTGATTAATGCAAGTATTGATTTCATAGTTAAATGTGAGATGAGGTGAACGGGCGCTAAGACTATTTATCATATGCACTGGCATATAATTAAACTGTTTATTTTTACGACTTTACGCATTTATTCAACATTACATTTGTGTTTGGTGGTATTTTACTCACAAAAGACAGTTATCCGATGCCAATTTAGAGTAGGTAAGCAGAATGCAAAAGATGAATAATATATGCGTGAGCAGGGGTACAGATTACTTAAATGATATGAGAAAGGAAGGCTGCACAACTGCCAAATGACTGAAAAATAGAGTTTGTTCCTCATCAAGATGTATAACTATAGATCTGAAATCAAAGACTATTACTTAACCAATGCACAGCACTTTAATTATTCTATTCCATTTTACTTCTGCTGAGAAATCAAATAAATATTTTTCAACTATAAGACATCCTTAGAATATGAGGGGCTGTTTAGGAATACTTCAAACTTTTGTGACACAAACATGTGAAACTAGGGGTTTGCACAACTTAAGATTTTTTTTTAACTCAACATTTATGCCATGAAATATGAGTTGAGGACAGCTAACCATGGATGACGTCATTAATAAAACCACGGGAGGTGGGTGCTTTACAGTGACAATCAACAAAAATCAACAATATCTATGACAAAAAGCAAGTAGAAACAGCAACTGGTCATAACTAAGCAGCGATCATGTATGTGTTACAAATTCTATTTAAATGCAAAAGAAGAAGAAAGATTGAAATGTGGAGATCAAAGAAAAATAAACAGTCAGGAAGAGAATTTGGTGTAAATCTTGTCAAAATAAAAACACAGATCACAAATTGAATTTCCATACTGGATCTGTTGAGGCCTTGGTTAAGAATGACTGTTTGTTATTAACATACAAAATCCTTCATGGACTAGCCCCTGCCTACTTGGCTGTTGTAATAAAACCTTATTTACCAGCCCGCACTCTGCATTCTCAGGATGCAAGACTGCTGTGTGTCACAAAAGTAAAGAAGTCAGCAGGTCACAGAGCTTTGTCTTATCGTTCACCTGTTCTGTGGAATAGTCTGCCTGCTGACATAAGACAGTCCGATTGTGTGGTTTCATTCAAATTCAGATTAAAGACTTATCTGTTCTCTCTTGTGTTTGACTAACATAAATTTGGTTAAAATACAATACTTCTCCCCTCCAACCAATAAGTTATGTTGCTGCTACTAGTAGAGATGGACACAGTCTCACAGCATCTAAATTCTGAGAATGTTAATGTAAGGTAGGAGAGTAAGTTGCCGGTGATCACGTTAGCTTCCTGTCCGCAATTCTGTTCATTCTGGCTGATGTATCTCTGCTCTGCCCTTTGCCCGAGGTGCTGAGGAGGTGCCGATGAGGAAGGCGCAGAGTATGCGGCAGAATTTGGACTGCGGGTTGGTCACCCACTATCTGTGTTTGGACCCATCAACGGCGTCTTGGCAGTATAACATGGATTCAAGTGCACAGTGGATGGCTGGACCTTGTGGCAATTCTTTCTGTGCATGTTTAAAAATTCTTGTTGTGCTTTGTCTTATTCATCTGTTGTCATTGGTAGCATAGCCATAGCAGATGGTCACCCCTGTGAGTCTGGTCTGCTTGAGGTTTCTTCCTATACTCATAAAACATCCAGCGAGTTTTGAATTTGAAATTGAACAGATGATGATGAATGTCATCAGTGCATATGCTCTGTAAGTGGGTTGTGAGATGTAGGAGAAAGAACATATCTGGAGTGAGTTAGATGAGGTGGTAAAGAGTATACCCAAGGAAGAACAAGTGGTGATTGGAGCAGATTTCTGTGGGCATGTTGGTGAAGGCAACGGAGGTTGTGATGAAGTAACAGGTAGATATGGTATCAAGGAGAGGAATGCAGAAGGGCAGATGGTGGTAGATTTTGTAAAAAGGATGGAAATGGCTGTGGTGAATACTTATTTTCAGAAGAAGTAGCACAGGATAACATATAAGAGAGTAAGGGAGTTGCACACAGGCCGACTACATGCTAAACATGAAATGCAACCTGAAAGGGATTGGACACTGTAAGGTGGTGGCAGGGGAGAGCGTAGCCAGACAGCATCGGGTGGTGGTTTGTAGGCTGACTTTGGAGGTCAAGAAGAGGAAGAGAGTGAGGGCTAAACCAAGGGTCAGATGGTAGAAGCTGAAGGAGGAAGACTATTGTGTGGGAGGAGGTGAGATAGGCACTGGGTGAAGGTGAAGAGATGCTGAACAAATAGACAACTACTGCAGAAATGGTGAGGGAGACAACTGTGAAGGTATTGGGTGTACCATCTGGATAGAGGAAGGAAGACAAAGAGAGTTGGTGGTGGAATAAGGAAGTAATTCTATCAGAACATACAAGGAGGAAGAGGATGACAAAAAGAGTTTGGATAGTCAGAGAGATGAAGAAATTTGGGAGGAGTACAAGGAGATGTGACATCAGGTGAAGAGAGAGCTAACACTAACGAAGGAGAAAAGGACTTGTACCAAATGGTCAGAGAGGGATTGCACTGAAAAGATTGCACAGCAGGTTAGAGTGATACAGGATACAGATGGAAATGTGCTGACAAACAACAAGAGTGTGTTGAGAGGGTGGAGGGTGGAGGGAATACTTTGAGTTGGTGATGACTGAAGAAAATGAGAATGAGAGAGTAAATTAAGAAGTGTGATGGATTAGTAAACATGAAATCAGGACAGCTATGATGAAGATGAAGAGTGGAAAGACAGTTGGTCCAGATGACATACCAGTGGAGGCATGGAAATGTTTAGGAGAGATGTCAGTGGAGTTTTTAACCAGATTGTTTAATAAAATCTTGGAAAGTGAGAGGTTGCCTGAGGCTGGCCTTAGCCAGCACTCCATTAGAACAAGCGCGATATTTGCCAATGTGGCAACGTGCCGGAGAGGGGTTCGACACACTGCGGTCCAGTGATTCTGAGCAAGCATGGTGAATCAGCACCCAACATAGCCGATTGCACCAGTAACTTCGGCTTCCAGATGCTAACCGATGCTAATGAAGCTAACGAAGGCTACCTTGGTCGTAGCGGAGATTAACTTTCTCTACCGGTCTCCAACGAAGCCACAGGTACATTGGCAATTGCCGAAATATTTTAAACATGTTGAAAATATTGGACGCGGTTGCCGTTCATCAGCAAACACTGGCGAAGGCCAGCACAGGCTACTGGAGGCCAGTGATCACCGAGGAATGCAAATCAAAGCGCAGTCACACCTAGGCGTTTGGGCCAAAGTGGATGAACGTATTTGCTAACGTCGGTGTTCGCTGGCCTCCACCGCTCTAATGGCGGCGGTTAGAGGAGGCTAGCAGAGGCCAGTGGACACCGACACTTGCAAATACGTTCATCCACTTTGTCCCAAACATCACAGTGTGACTGCGCCTTAATGGAAGCTAGGCTGAGAAAAGAGGTGAAGATCTGCAAGCAGTAATAAATATGGTTTCATGCCAGGAAAGAGCACTACAGATGCAATGTTTGCTCTGAGAGTGCTGATGATGTACCAAGAAGGCCAGAAGGAGTTACATTGTGTGTGTAGATGTAGAGAAAGCTTGTGATAAGGGGCCAGTAAAATAATTTGTGGTATTGTATGAGTTGTAGAGAAGTATGTGAGGGTGGTGCAGGATATGTACAAGGACGGTGTGACAGCTGTAAGATGCACAGTTGGAATGATGGATGTGTTCAAGGTGGAGGTGGGATTACATCAAGGATCGGCTCTGAGGCCTTTCTTGTTTGCAATTGTGATGGACAGGTTGACGGACGAGATCAGACAGGCGTTTCCATGGACTATGATGTTTGCAGATGAAATCGTGATCTATAGTGAGAGTAGAGAGCAGGTTGACATAGAGAGGTGCAGGTATGCTCTGTGGAGAAGGGGAATGAAAGTCAGTTGGAGCAAGCAGAGTAGATGTGTGAGAGTAAGTGCAGTGGAATAGTAAGCTTGCAAGTAGAGGTGGGGAAAGTAGATGAGTTTAAATACTTGGGGTAAACTATCCAAAGTAATGCAGAGTGTGGTAGAGAGGTGAAGAAGAGAGTGCAGGCTGGGTGGAGTGAGTGGAGAAAGGTGGCAGGAGTGATTTGTGACAGAAGCGTATTTGCAAGAGTGAAGAATGAAGAGTGCAAGAGAGAAATTTAATATCATGGAAGTGAGACCAGCTATGCTGTATCGCTTAGAGGAGGTGGTGCTAATGAAAAGGCAGGAGGCAGAGCTGGAGGTGGCAGAGTTGAAGATGCTGCGATTAGGAATGAGCATACCAGAGGGACAGTGCAGGCCGAACCTTTTGGAGACAGTCAGACAGGTGAGATTGAGAAGGTTTGGACAAGTACAGAAGAAGGACGCAGGGTATATTGGGATAAGGATGCTGAGGATGTAGCCACCAGGCAGCAGAAGATGAAGACTTATTAATGTGGTGAGAGAGGACATGCAAGTAGTTAGTCTGACAAAAGAAGATGCAGAGGACAGAGTGAGATGGACAACCAAACAAGAACAGCTGATAGGAGAAGTAGTTTTGGTGAATGGACTGCACTTATATTACACTTTTCCAATGTGACGCAGACATTCAAAGCTCAAAGGTTCATTTGGAAACACGACGTAACTGGTATAATTTTTAATTGTCAGTCATTGCGTCTTTATGGTAGCATCTAAAGTGCTTATTGCACACAGAGAGATATGGAAAAAAGGAAAGATCTTTGTAATAATTCAGATGTGCATGGCATGTTAACCTTGTGATGAATTCAAATTTATGCTACAACTTTGCAATACACAAAATTAAACATTATAATTACACAGTTACAAACTATTATGAAATGTTCAAACCTGCAATTAAATCTGAACCCACAAACCATTTTCAGGACAACACAGGGATTGCAACACTGAAAGTTAATTTCACATGTCACTTTATTATACTGTGCATAGCCTTTTGAGAACTGTCCTTTTTTGGCGTGCCATGTTTTATAATGGGAGTCACCTGATCCTCATTTTCTTTTCTGATATTACTGCATCTTTCAAACTTGGTGCTTTCTCTCTTGTCCATTTTCTCTGCTATAGCGATAAAAATCCTACGCATATCCTCCCCCACACCAAGCCAGCACAATTTTTAGGTACCGGGATTATGGACTGTGTCCCATTGCATCCATATTTCAGAGTTGTGTCTCTGGTGTCACTCTACATCTTGTCTGTAGAAGCAACATGGACGATCCAACTCATGTTTAAGCATGTTTATGTTCCTGACCCAGTTACTAGTCTCTCTCAGTGTGAAATATTCGGACAGCATAGGGCACCACAGGCATAGTTTATTTCAATTTAACACCCACATTGTGGTGTGCAGGGCCACACATGCATACATAGAATTACTCAAACATGCTATACCAAAATGACACACGATACAGTATTCCACTTCTTGAGCACTCCGGATGAAAAATTGCATGGAAATCTCATGTGATGTTTATGCCTAACTTTAGCGCTTCTAAAGAAATAATAGTCTACAACCCTAAATCAGAAAAAGCTGGGATGTATGGAAAAGACTTAAACAAAACAAAACAAAAAAAAACCCAAAACAAACAACAACAAAAAACAACAAAACAAACCCCTGCAGTGATTCTTAGATTTACTTTGACTTTTATTTCATTGCAGACAGTATGAACCCAAGATATGATATTTCATGTTTTGTGTGGTCAACTTCATTTCATTTTTTAATATACAGTTGTGGTCAGAAGTTTACATACACTCATCATGGGTATGAATGTCATGGTAATTTTGGGATTTTCATCATTTCTTTGAATTGTTCTTTTGGCAGGGTGGAAGGATTGTACAGCATACATCATTAATGACTCTAAAAAAGAAGAATTGGGTGCACAATTTTGAATTTATTTTGGATTTTCTGTAATCCACACAGGGTCAAAATTATACATACAGGCTCAAATATATACATACACCCCCACTAATATTTGGTTAAATGTCTCAGCATGCTGCACCTCGACCAGACACTTTTGGCGGCTATCAACAAGCTTCTGGCATAATTCTGGCTGGATATTGGACCACTCTTCTTGGCAGAATTTGTAGAGTTCATTTAAATTACTTGGTTTCTTGGCACGGACCCGACTTTTAAGCGTAGTCCACAAATTTTCAAAAGGGTTTAGGTCGGGTCTTTGGGAAGGCCATTCCAGCAGCCTGCTTTATCCAACCCACAATCAGTTTTGATGTGTGTTTGGGATCACTGTCCTGTTGGAACACCCAATTGTGGCCAAGTTTCAACCATCTAGTTGTTGATTTGAGGTGACATTGAAGAATTTGGAGGTTTCTTCATTATTCCATCCACTTTGTGCAATGCACCAGTACCACTGGTACAAAACAGCCCCAGACCATGATGCTACCACCACCATGCTTGACAGTTGGTACAGTGTTCTTAGGTTTGAAAGCCTTACCTTTACTCCTCCAAACATACCTCTTGTAATTGTGGCCAAATAGCTCAATCTTTGTCTCATGTGACCATAAAACATTTTTCAGAAGGTATTTGTGAGCAGCTGCAAATATCAGTCTTGCCTGAAGGTGTCGATTTTGGAGCAGGGGCTTCTTTCTTGATATGCATTCTCTCCGTCCATGGCAATGTAAATCTTGTTCCACTGTGGACAGTGACTCTAGTGTTCCAGCAGTTTCCAGTTCATGGTCGGCCTGAGCCTTGGTGGTTCCTGGGTTGTTCCCGAACATCCTAACCAATTTCCTCT
>OMMV01206098.1:0-11946 GCA_900302635.1 Chatrabus melanurus
TAACTCAGTCCCGCAGCAATTTGTAACAGTCAGTTAACATCTATTGAACGCTAATAACATTAGCCAGAGCCGCCGGATGGCCTCGTTAGCACCGGGTAAATACTGAGACGTGTGTTACCAACTACTTAAAAGTCAGTTACCGCCAGGATGAGCATCCCGGTGTCGGGATGCGATAAGGTCTGTGGCATCTTTCACCGAGGGGAGGAACTTTCTTGAACCGTCTTCGGCCACGATGTAGAGCTTAGCCGGGTAGCGGAGGGCAGGCTTGAGGCCCAGCTCGTATAGCTTCTTCATGACGTCCCGGTACTGGGCGCGCTGCTCCACAACCTCGGGAGTGTAGTCCTCAAAGATGTGGATAGGATGGCCATCATACTTCAGCGTACCCCGTAGTTTTCGAGCAGCACGCACCACTAGCTCCCGGGTTTGGAATCGGTGAAAGCAAATTAGCACGGCCCGCGGCCTGTCCCGTGGACCCGGTTTAGCGGCTAGCGTGCGATGAGCCCGGTCTAATTCAGGTGGGGACGCCAAAACATCGGTACCAAGCACATCGAAGAGCAGTTGGGAGAAGAAGGCAGTCGGTTGGGGACCCTCTGTGTTTTCGGGGAGGCCGAGGATGCGTATGTTGTTGCGCCGACTTCTCCCTTCGAGGTCAGTTATTTTAGCTTTCAGCTTAGCATTCTCCGAGGCTAAAGCAGTTAGCCTAGGCTCCAAATCTCTGACAGAGTTCGCGAACTGTTCCAGATTATCAATGCGTAGTTGGTGGTCGTTTACCGTAACTTGTACCGTGTCCAGTTTGGCCTCATATTTCGCGTAGGTGTCTTTTATCTCTGCTAGAAGTGCTTCTTTGTGCTCTGCTAGCTTCACCGTTAGCAATGCTGAGATCGTGCTGGTGATGCTGGATTCTTCTCGTGCCGGTTCTTCTTTCCTCGCTTTCTTTGACATGGTTTCACTTGGATTTTATATATTAAGTAGGAGAAGCGACAAGTAAGGCCAAATGACCGAGTAGGGATGTTAAAGGTCGGGAGCTCGGGGATGCACATCTACTCCATCAGACTGCTAACCCGGAAGTCCGTCATAAAGGGTTTTTGATTCGACCTTTGTCTCCTCACTTGGGACCGATTTACCAAGGGAGGCTGTACCAGGAGCTAATGCTCCAGACAACACAGCTCCCAGGATCACTGGAGCCCACAAACCCTTCCACCATGATGTTGATTCAGGGAGGGAAAAAGAAATAACTATGGTAATTGAAAAAAACACAGCTTCAATAACTCTGGTTTGTACAATTGCTAAACATCACTTTTTTCCCTCCCCATAGCTGGGGCTGTGTGGAAACGAATTGAAGAGGATTCCGTTTTGGTGTTGATGTTAAACATTGAAACAAAAAAATACCTGCTGATAATATATCATTAAGATGTGTGACAACCCATGCTTTGAAACAAAATCGCATGACAAAAACTGATCACATACTCCAACCTTATAACAGACAAAGAAGGATCACTCCAACTGCATCACAGCACACATACAGAGTGCATGACAGTTAAAGAATGATGGCTCTTAACTTGCCTTAAGGGCAATGGGTGCTTTTGCCTTGGTGAGCTCCATCTCAAAGTCCAGCAGATATGCATCACACATTGGAATAACAGGTGTTAAAAGACACAACATTCATATTGGTGTTAATCCAACTGTCATAGAAACATCCAGCGTGAAGCCTCTTTTTTTGGACACATGCACTTGCTTGCCCTGTCTATGCAGATATGTGTCCTCACCAGAAATCCTCTCCGCTGCACTGTGTACTTTGTACATTGCTGTTTAAAGGGGATAGCAGGTGACACTCTGATTGGTTGATGTTATGATATGCCCACAATACACTCCACATAATGTGGAACCTTAACCCAGCCCCTGTGCACTCAGCGCTCAGGTTTGCGCTCAGATTATGCACCCTCTAGTTAGCAATGTGTGCTCAGCCACACCCCAATTCAATTCAATTTATTTATATAACGCCAAATCACAGCATACTTGCCCCAAGGTGCTTCACAAGGGTAAGGTCTAACCTTACCCACCCCCTGAGCAAGCACATTGGCAACAGTGGTAAGGAAAAACTCCCTGGATTTGCACTGTACGTTTCAGATCATGCGCAATACTCTATCCAGTCTGTTTGAATTCAACAGTTATGACCTTAAGTTTGACATTTCAAGGTCAGCCAAGGTCAAAGGTCATGTGACCAATAGAAAGGTGATGCATGACCTCATATTAGCATTAAATAGTAGCCATAGATGTATCTGTAACCAATTCCTGGAAAATAGCCATTCTTAATATCCCACTCTACATAAGCATTGGGCCAAAATTTTGGCCTTGGTCTATGACCAGTGAATACTAGCATTCATCAGGGATATGTTCTGGCCCCTATGCTGTTCAGTACTTGCAGGGACTGGGTGTTAGGTAGGGTTGTGGAAACCAGCAGCTTAGGTGCTTTTATTGGGGAGGACGGAGATCCTGGCTTTTAATGACTTCCTGGACTCGGCCATCAGAAGTGTATCTGTGTGATGTGGAAGTGTCATACTTGTAGAGACATTAATTTATCTTGGCAGTGACATTCATGTATCTGGGTCATTGGCCTTTGAGATCAAGACATGCCTGGGAAGTGCTTATGGAGTCATGAAGTCCCTGGACAGAGGTGTTTGGAGATGCTGATATCTTTGCAGGAGAACGAAGGTCCAAGTCTTTAGGGTCCAGGTGCTTCCTGTCTTACTGTATGGTTATGAGACTTGGATGCTAACTAGTGACCTAAGGATGATGACTACATGTCTTTGGTACTAGGTCTCTTCAGAGGATCCTTGGGTACCACGTTAATGACTTTGTGTCAAACAAATTGTTACTTTGGGAGATTTAGATGAGGAGTATCACTTGTATGGTGAGGAAACATCAGCTACGACATTTTGCCCATGTGGCACATTTCTCTGTGCATGATCCAGCATACAGGTGCCTCAGTGTTGAGGACCCCAGTGGTTGGAGAAGTCCAACGGCACATCCATGTTTCTCCCAGACCTGACCTGAGTGGTGATCTTGATGTTTAACTGATTTTTCTAAAAATCAGATCACTTTGTCCTTGGCTGACCCTTTGTCATTCCACCAAGTTTGGTCCAAATCAGATCAAAACTCAGAGTTATAATAATAAAACAATATTTCACCTGTGCACTACTGCAATAAACCCTTTTATTAAATGAATATGTTAAGGCACTATTTAATGATTAGAGATGCTTACTGAGATAATATCTTCCAGTAAGGCTTGTATATTCGCATCATGCTCATGCAGTCATGACTGTGGTTTCAGGGAAAATGTACGAGTTTCGTCTTACAAAAATGATATGGTTTGTACGTTTGTCCTATCTGTGCTCCCTCTTATATCATACATTCACTTTGGAGGATGACCACTTCCTCTTTCCACCTTCATGCTGAATGACTCATTTCCCTCAGCACGTTGAATAACAGTGCATATCCAGCACTGGATGTAAGAATAGCTCCTGATGGTACGATACAGACTGTATTTCTGCTGAACCCTGTGAGATGGCTGTATACAACCCTGTCTCCACTCACATCTCTGTAACATTCTCAGATTTGCTTTACTCTTTCCTCCATTTTCTCTCTTAATCCGCCTTGTTTTTGCGGTGCAGTGAAATAAATCGCCTGGATCTGGGTCTGACAGTGGAGGTGTGGAATAAAGGGCTGATTTGGGACACCATGGTGGGCACATTATGGATCCCCCTCCGCAGCATACGGCAGTCCAATGAGGTATGCTGCCTGTCTCTGTGTTTCTGATCTCCACATGTCCTACATTTAATTGGCTACACATTTACTGTGATGCCCAAGCACACCAGTACTGCAGTTTGAATAAATGCAGTTATTAAATTTACACATTGATTATGAAAAAAATTACTTTTTAATGGTGCTTTAATAAATGCCACTATCATAAACTCGTGATTTGAGATTTTTTTTAAATTAGAATGGCTCAATTATTGTAGACGTTCTACCATGTGTTTGTGTGTCACCTTTCCTTTTTCAAAAATTGTAAGAATTTATGGAAAATTGCACAGCAGCAACATGAAATAATTTGATGGAAAGCACTATACACTTACAGGTTACAGATTATGTTACACTTTTCCGCTATGCTGGAAGGGAATAAGTGCACGGTGTGTATCAGTGGGTGTTATGTGTTCATGTATAAGAACTAAAAATACTTATGGCATTTGTAACCACTGGTGTTCCTTTTTTTGAATAAAATTGGCAACATGGTGTCCATTTTGTGCCAAGACTGGTTTTTGCACAAAAAAAACATAAAACAAGCGCAAATTCACACCTTTTCCCACAAATTGCAAAAAAACACTTAAAAAACTACAAATCCCTAAATTCTCAATAATTATTACAAAAGACATACAAACATGTGCTAAACTATTTAAAACAATTGACATGTTTCTGCACCAGCATTTCTACATGAATGATATTTGTGGTGCCACTCTTTGAAGCAGTTTTTGCCAATCACAGCACTGAGTGCCACATTGCACAATATGCACTACACCAGAATCTGTGTTGTTCTGTTATTGCATTAAAGGGGCTTTCATACCTGCGATATTTCACCTTGCGGCCAATTTGCGATGGTTCTTGTAAATTTGCGCTTTTTATTTGCAAAAAAGCCTTGTCGACAATTGCACAAAATTTCCCGCGCCTGCCTTTGCGACTGCTGTGACGTGAAATAGTAGCGAATCTGTATCAAAGCTGTAGCTTTTAGCACGCAAGAGCTGCGTGGCAGTCTCATAATGGCCACAACAGCCATACAATTGTTGCCATAAGTTCTGTGAATAGATCTGCATCCAGTCTGAGAATGTTCTTGTTCTTGTTCCAGTCTGAGAATGTTCTTGTTCTGAGATCCCCCTGTTCAAATGGCCTCATCAGCTTATGGTACCATTCAAGTCTGCCTCTTGTAGCCATACAGTTCTGTGTAGAGATGCGCGGATCAGCTTTGACGTCACCCAAACCCGCTGCTAAAAAGAACTCATCCGCATCCACCCGGACCAAAGAGTTTCTCTGATGTAGATATCCGTACCCGACTCCACCCAATCATCATTACAATTATTCTAATTCTCAATGGGTTATTGAAGCATAACATGCATTTGGAAATGCATGGCTCTGTATGTAGAAAATCCACCAGTGGACACGTTTGTGCCTGTATGAGAGGTGTTCAGATCACAATGCACTCTGTCGCTGCGCTCCTCTGCAGAGCGCATATATCCCAATAAATAAATAAATAAACCTAGATAATAAAAGGTGACTATAGAAATTAATCCATATTTCAGAGCTGATTGAGAACATTTGAAAAATGTGCAGAAACCTGGAAATGTTTTTATTTCTTTGAAGAGTGACAGTCTTGCCTCTTGCCCATTTATTGAGTAGACACACCCATCTCTCGTTTATATCAACCTTTCTTTTCCTGTGCCATTTGGTCATAATAAATATTACATTACTTCACCTCCTTATAATTAAATTTATCTTAATAGCTCAGGCTGAACATGGAGCGCTCACAGACGTGCAGTAAGTGGCCACTGACCTGCACTTACTGCACGTCTGTGAGCGCTCCATGTTCAGGCGGCTATAATGCAGACCATAATGCAGAATATGAAACAAGAGTACATTTGGTGTCACCAAAATCAATTCATTTTTCACGCATCATCTGCCTCAACTTCTAAATAAAACTATAAATATTACCTGTTCCTAATGTCAAAATACATGCTTGAATTGCCTCAGATAGCAGGAAAATGTACCTTTAATTTCAAAATTTTCAGTCACTGGCTCCAAGACCCCCCTTAGCAAACCCCCCCTTATCAAATACCGAGATCCGCCCCTGGCGGGGAAAGTTGCACTGACAGCTCAGCAGCTGTCAGTCCCCAACTGCTGCAGCTGCTGACAGACGCAGCTCTGTGGCCCAATTATTTAAACCCAGATGCCGACTTTTATAGTGGCAGGAGTCTCAGCGCCTATTTTGAACATGTCTTCTGGTGTCAGAGATGATGATTTTTGCTGAGTTGATGGTGTGGAACTGACAGCTAGGCTCTGGAACCACGGGTTTATACACCAGCCACACTTGTTGTCGCCACTATGCCGCATATATTCCTCACTACCATTGCATGACAGTAGCATGGCAGCCGCAAGTCGCAAATGAGTCATTTTTTGTCACTTTTTTACTGCATAAATGTCGCACTTATAGCGCACAGCAATTCTGTGGTCTATTTGTGTTTTTTCTGTCAATTTGGGACATTTTGCTGCAAAATACTCGCATGTTTCACACAAAACGTAAAACAGTTGCAGAAAATCAGGTCACAAATTGGCCGCAAGGCGAAAAATCGCAGGTGAGATAGCGCCTTAATGCAGCAATACAACAGTAACTCTATAAAACCAGACTAACTATAAACAGTAACTATAAAACCAGACTAACTATAAACCAGTAACTCTACAAATCCACACTAAGTATAAAACAGTAACTCTATAAAACCAGACTAACTATAAACCAGTAACTCTACAAATCCACACTAACTATAAAAGAGTAACTCTATAAAACCAGACTAACTATAAAACAGTAACTCTATAATCATAATAACTCATAATTCAGAAGGCACAATCTATAAAATATTACAATTGATTCAGTTTATGTGATAAACTAATGTTAAAATCCTAAAATAAGCACCAAGCTAACCAATACTGGGAAACAATCGTTGACTTACTTGCTCCATGGATCATCTGAGAAAGCCTCTTCAGATTCACGAACATCATATTCAGTGAGGTTGCCCTTTGGGTCATGATTCAAAAGAAGCTTCAAAGAATCGTCAACTCTATAAAATGAATTTTGGGGAAGCATATATTTGTATAAATATCAAACAAAGACAATCTACTTTTGCTTTTCCTCTCTTTTTCTCTAGGGAAATGTGTCCCCTCCATTTTGCCCATTATAATTACAAACTAGACACAATCTAACCACTGGGAGTAGTGGACGGCCACAGTATAGCTCCCAGAGACTAACTCCAGTCTTCCAGATACTGGCTTGGTCAAATGGTTCTTTTCTGATGTCTTTTTTCCAGGAGGGTCCAGGTGAGTGGTTGACTCTGGATTCCAATGTCATCATGGCTGAGAATGAGATCTGTGGGACCAAAGACCCAACCTTTCACAGACTGCTGCTTGACGCCCGCTTTGAACTGCCACTAGGTTGGTATGGTGTTACATCATAACTGAACTTGGCATGCCATGAGTTTTTCTATTTGTATTTTATAATTTATGTTAGAGCGGAAAAGGGTGCTGTTCAGCAATGTGAAAACTGAAGAAGGCTTAAACAAATGTTACATACATTGATGGTCTTTGAAAAGAGTGTAGAGAGAACATTGAGGGAGACCATCATCATAGGGGAGGAGCAGTTTGGTTTTATACCTGTGAGAGGAACAACAAACTGCAGTGTTTGCTTGGAGACAGCTCATGGAGAAGTATAGTTTATTAGTCTGGAGAAGGATTATGATAGGGTGCAATGTTAAGAGGTTTTGAAGTACATGAGAGGGAAAGAAGTTCCAGAAACTTATGTAAGTAAGGTTTGTTCAGGATATGTATGAGGGAGGGCAGCACGGTGGCTTCGTGGTTAGCAATGCTGCCTCACAGTGAGAAGGTCCTGGGTACGCTTGTGGATGGATGGATGGATGGATGAGGGAGAAAGGACCTGAGTTAGAAGCAATGTGAGAGACAAGATTTCAGTTAGAGAAGGACTGAATCAGAGATCTTCTTTAAGTGTGTTGGATGTGGATGCCATGACATTTGGGATTAAATATGAGTGCCCCTGGTGCATTTTGTTTGCAGATGATACTCTATTGTGCAGCACCAGAAGGAAGGAAGTAGAAAGGAAGCTATAAGAATGGAGAAGGGCTTTGGAAGATGGAGCATTGGCGATTAATATGAGGAAACAGAATATTTGGGGTTCAGTGATCAAGATTCATAAGTTATCTTTCATAGATAGTTTTTAGATGGTTATAAGATTGAATAAGTAGGTGTGAAAGTAGGGCATTAGGTGAAGAAATAACCCACAGGGTGCCATCTGAATTGAACAACTGGAAGAGGATATAAAGGCCCAATCTCATCTAGACGTTTGGGCCAACGCAGACGAGCGTATTTGCAAACGTCGATGTCCGCTAGCCTCTTTCGGGCTCCACCGTCCTCCACCGAAGAACGTTGACCATGTCCAAAATTTTCAACATTTAATATTCCTTGGCATTTGCCGACGTACCTCTGGCTATGTTGGAGACCGTTAGAGAAAGTTAGTCTCCGCTATGACCAAGTTCCCCCCCGTTAGTCTCCGTTAGCATCCGCTAGTCTTGCATCCGCTAGCCGAAGTTACTGGTGCGATCGTTTACGCTGGCTAACGTTTGGGTGCTGCTTCGCCCTGCCTGCTCAGAATCACTGGTGCTCAGAATCGCTGATGCATGGGCAGTAAAGGGAGTGCAGGGGAAGAAGCTGGATGTGGCTGAAATAAGAATGCAGAAATGGATGTGTGTAATTACAAAGGAGGGCAGATTAAGATAATCAGAAGTATGAAAAAAGTAAGAAAAATATCTCAAAGCATAGAAAAATAGGTTGACAGGGTTTGGACATGTGATGAGAACAGATGAGGATTTCGTCAGTAAGAGTGATGAGAATGGAATATACGGGGGAAGAAAAGAGGGGGAGGCCAAAGTAGAGGTGGATGGATAAAGAAAAACGAGATGGGTGGGGAGGAGGTGCAGACACATCAACATACTGTGGATGTGGCAAAGATGAAAACAATGAACGGAAAGAAGCATATTAGAGTTGTGCTTTCTGATTAAGTCAGATTTTTTTTGTTTTTTGTGCTGTGTGTGTGTGTGTGCTACTTTTGGGGGTGGGGGTTTATGATCTCATATTGTTTTCTGCACTGCTTTTTTGTTTTTGTTTTTTGTTTTTTTGGGCTGAATAAATTTTAATGTAAAGCATTTTGACTTTACTTGGAGTTATATGTGATAAATCAAACTGCCTTGCTTAGCTTTGCTTACTTCTAGATCTATCTTCTACCTTCAGTGCTGGTACTAATACTGCTGTCATGAAGTTTTAAGAGATATTTATGTTTGGGTCTTTTCCGGTGCTTCCAGAGGAATATGTGAGCACTTCACAGCTGAATTGGTTTTTCAACTCAGCAGTTGACATTCCGCTGTGTTTGTGGCTTGTATACAAATCTGAGCACTATTGAGGTCGGTTCGGGGTCAAGATGGGAAAAGAAAAAAAACCAACCCCAAAACACTTTAGAAGAGGGTTCACTATTGGGTCAAAACTGTTTTGGGCTTCAACCACAAAGAACAGTGATTAAAGCCACTTTTGAATCTAAATTTAAGGGTAAATGTCAGTAAGTAGGATTGGACATTGCAATTAAATGTACCATGGAAGCTGTGAAAAACCATAAATGCAATTGTTCCTCATGGAATTGAGAGCATCAGTCTGATGACAACTACATGGAGAAACAAAGTTGAATTAACATTTGTGTTCAGTGGCACAAAGACATAATGGCTCCTGAGGAACCCACAACACATATTTTCCATTTCTCCCTGAATGCACGCTTCATTAGTTATGAGCAACTCTTTACTCACTGACATATGCAATGCTTGTTTTCTCAAAACGTTGGAAAAGCCAAGCATGTACCCTGCAGTGAGTGAATAGATAGATAAATGAATGAGTCCATCCCCTCCAATTTGTTAAATGCTGTCATCTTGTACATCTTCAAATTGCATGGACATATAAGGAGGACAAACTCATTAAAAACCTGGTGAACTTCGATGCAGCAGATCGATCGAAAAAGCAGCTTTGCTGGATGGATGATGGAAATTAGGAGCAGGTGTGGTTGTAAGTGACAGACATAGACTATTTCCACACAGAAATGTAAAACAGTGAAGCAAATTGTTATTTTATGATGGTTTTGCAGTGTTTGCATTCTAAAAATCCATTAATACTCACAACTCCACACAACCCTGTGGAAAGGATTTTGTATGAATTTAGCTGCGAAAGAAAAAGAAAGCGAGGGTGGTGGTCGAGGGCGGTATGGATTGAATGGGTTCAGTGAGAGAGAGAGAACTGTTTCAGCACAGAAATGTACTAAATAAGGGAAATAAACCGTTATTTTCTGAATGTTTAACAGCAGTTACATTATAGAACTGAAATAACACTGTCTTAACTCCACACAACCCTGCTGAAAGGATTTTGTATGAATGTAGCCAAAGAAGACACTTCTTCCTTCTCTCTCCATCTTTCTCTATAGACACTCTGTGCACAATTATTAGGCAAATTGTATTCCTGAGGATAAATTTTATTGTTGAACAAATACAGTGTGCTCAGTCAATCCAAAATGTTAATAAACCTCAAACCTGAATGTTTAACAAAGGAAAAGTGAGTTTTGGCTTTCTCAGGGGGATATATATGTACAATTATTAGGCAACTACTAGTGTGCAGGATTATTATGCAACTAAATGAAAAACTAAAATTTTCCCATCTTACTTATTTATTTTCATTTATTAGAGTAAGTATAACAAATAAACAACTCAAAATTCACAAATATAATCACTTTTGACATTTCAAAAATAATCAGTGACCATTATAGCCACCCTTTTTTCAATACCTACCATGAACCTTCCATCCATGGAGTCTGTCACTTTCTTTTTATGCAGCAGCAACCACAGCCTCCCAAATGTTGTTCGAAGAGGTGTATTGTTTTCCCTCAATGTAAATCTCACATTTAAGAAGGGCCCACAAGTTCTGAATAGGGTTAAAATCAGGAGAGGAAGGAGGCCATGTCATTATTTTGTCATCTTAGAGGCCTTTGCTGGCTAGCCATGCAGTGGAGTACTTCCTGCATAAAAATCATTGCCTTCTTGAATGATGCAGCCTTTTTCTTGTACCACTGCTTGAAGAAAGCATCTTCAGGCAGTAGTGGCAGTAGGTTTGGGATCTGATTTTATGCCCATCTTCAACCTGAAAAGGTCCAACTAGCTCATCCTTAATAATAGCAGCTTATAACAGTACCCCTCCTCAGTCCATGTATCATTCGTTCATTTGATATTTAATTAAGAATCAAAAAACAAAAAAATGGCTTATTTCATTGTTTGTTTTTCAACGTCATACAAAAAACAAATAACGATCCATTTGTAGGAGCATTGATTTTATGCTCAGGTCAAAAATTGAACATTTAAAAAACAGTCTCAGGGCTGAATTTGATATTTGATATTCAGTGGCGCTATGGGCGAGGAGCTGCCACGCGTCACGGCAGCAGTCGGAGCTGTGGGTCACAGAGCTCCGTGAGTGTGCACTTTTGTGTGTCCTCAAGCACTCTCTCTCTCACCCCCCTCTCTCTTTCACACACACACACACACACACACACACACACACACACACACACACACACACACACACACAGACAGAGCTTGAGTGTCGTGCTGCCGCGTGTCATGACAGCAGTTGGAGCTCTGTGTGTGTGTGTGTGTGTGTGGCTGCATTTTATACCTCATTAAGATAACTCCTTATCTTTTATGATTGTTTTTGGATGTCATTTTTTGACAGTGTGCGCATTTAATTTGGGCTTTTTTGTGTGCCTCTGTGCGCGTACTGTGTGCGCGTACAGTGTGCGCTTTTTATCTATTTTTTCATCACGCAGCCAAATAGAGAAATGATCTGCAGACGGTCATTGTGATGTCATACCAGCAACATTAAACAACACCTTTTACTGGACTTTCTATGACTGGGAAAGAAGTCACACACATGGAAAATATAAAAACATTTTTTTAAATCTATTTCAATGATTGAAAAAGGTCACATGACTGTGTCGGGTCACTTTCACTTTTTACTCCAGTTTAAGCAAACGCTCACGGA
>OMMV01206101.1:0-14432 GCA_900302635.1 Chatrabus melanurus
AAGTAGGCAGGAGCTAGTCCATGAAGGCTTTTGTACGTTAATAACAAAACCTTAAAATCAAAACCTTAAAAGTAATACAGCTCTGAAGTGAGTGTCTGTGTCGCACTGTCATCTCGACGTAACTCAGCCATAAAACCAGCTTAACCCCAATCATTACACGTCATGAAACTTGCTAATCTGTACACCTTGTCAGAACTTCTTGTTTATTAATACGTCAACATTTTTTTTAAATTTGGGCCATTTTTGCAGATATTTGTAACTTAACTAGATAGGGTCACTTAGCCAGATACTCAATAGTCTTTTTTCAAACTGTTTGCAAAGAAATCACATTTCATTTTGAAAGAATTTTGAGAATTTTTTTCTCTTTTTCAAATACGACTTCTCAATACAAAAATTCAATGCCTACTCCTACTCACTGCAGTTGCTCTGATGCAAATATCCTGAATGAAAACTGCTCTGACAGTGCAGTAGTTACGAAAAATTGTCACAAAACTCAAAATATATATCAAACTGCCGACCAAGCGGACCCCATAAGAAAAATTATTATGAAGCCCGCAGTATTTAATCATATTGGCTCAAAATGATTGAAACAGAAGACAGCTATATTGGTGACAATTACATAAAATTTTGGCTGAATAAGTTTAATGGTTATATCAAAAGATATACCGCTGGGGTCCGCTTGGACCCCAGGTGTACTGGTTATGGTTAAACCCAGTGTAGGACATAATTGATACTATGTTAAAAAAAAAAACAAGAAAAAAAACTCCACTTTCATCCTTAGAGTGCCTGTAAAGCAAATTCAAAGATTTGCTTCAAAACACATTATACATGTTAGAAATGCTTTGCTGATCATATGTTAAAATGCGTTCAACCATGTGTATTTTTTTATTTGGAGTTTGACTGGATTTCTGTGTTTCACCACAGATTTTTGGTGGGCGGTGGCTTAAACCGAACTCAATGATGCACACGGATTCACTTGCAGCATACTCCTATATAAAACTGGAGCCGATTTGAATCTCTGCTCCGGAGCAGTAGGTGGCGGTAATGCACCTTTTATGCTGGTTGCCAACCACCATTAAACAAGGAGAAGAAGAAGAAAAATAATCTATTGTAAGCCCGTTCAAACTTTGAGTCTTGTTAGACAACATTTGTACTAATCCCACTGTTTGTTTCTTTAGTTTCCTTTCAAATGGTGTATTGTTGTCTACTATAGAACATTTTTTTCCATCTAGCTGAGTGTTGTATGTTCCATGTTGTTCAATAAAACTTTAAAAATATATATATTTTTTTTAAACTTGCCCCCCACACCTTCCTCCTTCCCACGCAATTGGGGTGTGGTTTTAGTGCCTTGAGCCAAACACGCCCCCACTGTCAAACAGCAGACACAGAGAGGCAAAAGTGCTCATTTTTACGCGACTTTGAAACCTAATTTTATATACTTAGCGATATTTTTAATCATTAAAATTCGGCTAGGTGGTTAATAACATGTTTTTCTGCGGTTTGACAATTTCAAAACAAATTGGATTTCACTTTAAAGGCACTTTCAAGGATAAATGGAGTCTTAAAATTGAAATTCTATCACCAAACTGGCATTACATTTGTATCAATCACTCACTGTATTTGTTTAATCCATCATTGTTGTACACAAGGATGAAAACAGTCCACACATTGCGCTCAGACTGGTCTTCAAAACACAAAACTGCCATTTTGAAAAGCTAGGGTAGAACCAGCTTGAGCTCTATCATGGATATGTGACGTCACACATCGGAGCTCTGTACCCCAGAGAGGTTATAAAAATGTCATAACGGGGCTACGCTATGTTATGTTGTAATTAATGGAATTTATATGGATCACTATTATCCAGTACCATATAATCAATCATTTTTAAGATGCAGCAACTGGGGCAGTGTGACGTCAGATGAAATCATTATTACATTCAAGGGATCCTGTCATCTGGATTAACCAATCCAGTCATTGATTGTGCATAGCACAAGGGGCCATCTAGTACAGTGTACACAGCCATAAATATATTACACCATAAATATCTTTTACAAGATATAACCGCTTCCCCACTCATGGAGGTTATTTTAATAACAGTGTCTAAAGCTATTACCCATCATATGCAGTTTCTCTCATCTCTTGCTTTTCTTATTTGTCTAACAATACCAGATTAAAATTTCCATCAAAGGGCTAATTGGACGAGGAGTGCCTCATTATGATAAAAGTACAGAAGTGATTGTGTAATTTGTTACAGTTTATAACACTTCTCCAATGTCAGTTTTTATCTGCATCATTCACAGTTACCTGCAGAATGATTCTGGGGGAAAAGAAAGGAGAGAAATAAAGGAAAGTGGCTGGAATGAGGAGAAAATAAGCGAAAGAAGCGAAGAAAAATCACTTTTTAATGTGAAGATGGAGAGAGTTGAGATAAATTTATGTTCCTCATGTTGGAGCTTAATTACTTTTGTTGGGAGGTTTTTCACTGTTAGTTACCAACACAATCTTTTCTGTGTTCTGATGAGAGAAGCAAGGGGTTTTATCAAGGGAAATTAGTGAAGCAATCTCACTTATAGACAAGTAGAAAAAAGATACTCTGTTTATTTATTTAATTTTATCTATAGAAAAGCTGCTGCTAGAAAACAGTTGCCAACAGAAATATCAGTTTTAGTAAGTGTCATTGTCTGTGTCTGTTGTGGGGGCAGACAATGTGTCTTCGACCACAATCTACAAATCTACACTAATCTACAAAAATAGTACAAGTACAAGTACAAATAGTATCTGGGTCTCGTTAAGTAACTCCTCACTCGACTCAGTCATTCCACTGGTACAAAAAATTGTCTGTAGAAACCTTATCCCAAAGACATCTACTTATGCCCTTCGGTCTCTGTTTAGCATCCAAGTCTAATAATCATACAGTGAGACCAGTACAACCAGGATTCTAAAAACCTGGACCTCCTGCAAATATATCAGCATCACCGTACACCTGTGCCCAATTAGCTCATGAGTGCATAAGTGCTTCCCAGATTTCTCCCAATATCATAAGCCAAGCTCCCAGGGACATAAGTCTCTTTGCTGAGGTAATTGAATCTCAACAAGGTCAACAATCTCACCACATACAAACACAGTGATGGCTGAGTCCAAGAAGTCAATCAAATTCTGGATGTTAGTCTCTAGACAGGTGCAAACCCAGACAATCCCTTTCCTCGCTCAACTTCTTGAGTGTGCAACCAGAACAACTTTGATTTTACCACAAAGATCACAACATTGTCTGTAATATCAAGGTCAGTGATGCTTTTCTCAAAAACAAAGGCACCTGAGTCACTGGACTCCATGAGCTTACCCAAAACACGGTTCATGCAAACACTGACCAGAGTAGGAACCAGAACACATCCATGATGAATGCCATAATTCACTACGGAGAAGTCAAAGACTCTGGCTCTACTCCACCGAGCACTCACAGTGCCTGTGTATTGGCCAGGTATAATGGCCAGCAACATATTAGAGGTCTTGTTAATTCTCACAATTTCCAACAAAGCAGCCTGAACAACAAAATCATACAATTTGTGAAAATCAGCACATACTGCTAAGAAGCCCTTTATCCATGCTTGCATTTGATGAGTACTCACAGTACTAAGATGGGATCACTGGTCCACTTTTTGGGCATGAAGCCAGATTGCTCTGGACATTGAATAACAAGCAGCTGACACTGAATCCTGTTAAGAATGATCCTTACATAACAATTTGTATAATACATTATTTATGCACATTTCTTGAATGTATAAAAGCATGTTTTTTTGCTTTCTTGCAGGAAGCTGTGATTAGTGCATGGATCCAATACAGTGATGGTTCAGTGACACCACTTGACATCTATGATCCCAAGGATTTCCTCCTCTCAGCTATCTCATTGGATGAGAGTATCATCTCCATAACCAATCAGGTGCAGTGCTAGCCATAATAAACTTCCTTCAGCTTATCAATAATGTATAAAAGCTAAAGCTGTGCAAAGGTTGGTTGAAAATGCACAGTATGCTATGCATTCATAAATATTTGCAAGCAACATTTTGGTTTTGACCAGATATCCAAAGTGTAATCCAATGGATATTTATTGACATATCTGTTCATGTCATGTTGTCTCCTGTTTCAATTAGGAACAGCACTGGCCAATAGTAGTGGCAGAGGGTGATGGACAGGGAGCTCTGGTTCAGGCAGAGATGGTTATATCTGAGACATGTCAGAAATCCAAGAGGAAGAGTGTGTTGGCTTCTGGAGTCGGAAATGTGATGGTGAAGTTTGGAGCAAAAAGTGAGGACAGGGGAGTAATGGGAAGAGGTCGACAGGAGGAGGGCGGAGAGTCAGACAACAGTACCAACGAGCAACAAACAAAAGAGGAAAAGGATGGAGGAGAGTGGAAATCCAACAGTGCTGCAGTGGACCGAGAGGAAGGAGCCATGAGGAAGGTGGGCGGATGAAGTAGATGCACGGATGTGGAAAATGAAAATGTTTACTTTGTGTATTATCACTTCGGTCAAATTATTTGAAAATCGATTTAAGTTTTTTTATCTGAAACAAATCTTGAATTATTTTACTGTCAATGGATAATTGATTTTCCATAATTACAGAGTAGCGTAAACATTATCAGAGCTGGGGATTCAGTAAATAATGTTGTGATTTACTTGATATTGCATTTGGATAAGTGCTATTTTTGTTAAGTGATTGACGTTTCCAATCTCTCTCTCTCTCACACACACACTCACTCACACACACACACACACACACACACACAGATAGATTGACATAGATATCTAGCTATAGCTATGTAGATATATATAATTTAAATTTAATCCTGCACCCTTTACTCACTTTTCACCAGGTTAGCACAACAACCAAAAGCACAGTAACCCACCGTGCTTCTGGTGGCAAAGGTACCAGTGGAGGCAGCAGCAGTCGGGGCGGAGGCCCCAATCAAGCAAGGGACTATAGTGGGCACCCTGCACAAGTGGAGATACCTGGACCTGGACATGGTGATCTATCCCAGAACACCAGAGGCCTGTCGGACCTGGAGATTGGGATGTATGCCCTTCTGGGGGTATTCTGTCTTGCAATCATGGTCTTCCTCATCAACTGTGTCAGTTTTGCTTACAGGTAAATTATTCAGACAACTGAGGACAAAGGGTTTGCTGGTAAAACAGTAAGGTCTCCTTACTGCTAGGGTTTCTTTTTGGAAATACATGAGCGCGAAGGCCTACCATCATGTTGTTTGGCTAAAACCGTGACTAGTAAGTAACAATATTTAGCCATTCACATCACTTTTTTATCAAAAGTTGTGGGAAAATATTGTGAAATAAATTTGTTCAAATTATTTTTTTCAAATTATAAGTTTAGTACTAGTAGTAGTAGCAGTAGTAATAGTAGTAGTAGTAGTAGTAGTTAAATTGTCTAAGTATCCACATTTCTCAAATGATTCTTAAATCCATCGGTATTTATAATTAGACTGAAATGGGAAAAAGGTTATTTTGGGGAAAAACTTTATTCAGAAAAGTAGGTGTATATTAACTGCCTATATCGACTGATTATTTTTCTTTGAACAAGCCATTAGATTTGGGGCATGAGCCATATTTGGATCTTGTTTTTTTTCCTTCTTCTTCTTCTTTATATTGTTATTATTATTATTATTATTATTGCACTATTACCAGATTGTATTTGTGTCTGTTTGCAACACTGAGGTTTTCAGAGCCCCACTTCACTGTTATTGGATGCATCTCTTTGAAATTTGGCACACAACTTTACCTCTGTGTTGGCCAGTCCATGCTTAATTTTGATTGTGATCCAACCAGAACTCTAACAGTTATCGGGGTTCAGACAAACACTTCACTTTTGGAGCAACCTCCTTCAAATTTGGCGCATACCTTCCCCCTGCCTACACACCATGGGTTTCTCATAATAATAACAGCATCAGCAGCAGAAGCAACAGTAGTAGTAGTAGTAGTAGTAGTAGTTGTTGTTGTTATCTTTAACATTGCAAGTGTATTTTGGGCTGTTCTTTGGGCAATTCTTATGAATGAGTATCCTACTACAGTAGTGCATGCAATATTTTAAGATGGCAATTGCAAGTTTAAGTAAATGAATCAATAACATTTTCATCTAAATAAGTTTAAATCATTTTTTCAATTTTTTTTTAAAAAACTAAAAAAAACTCAACTAAACTAAAAAAAAACTAGAAACTTCAAACCTCCCCTTCGAATGTAGACTGATTACTGTCTTTCACCTGCAGGTACCGTCACAAGCAAGTCCCCGTGCTCGAGTCAGGAGGTAACATGAATCACGCCCATGACTGGGTGTGGCTTGGCAATGAGGCTGACCTGTTAGGTGATCACCCTGACCAATGCCAGGGGGCTCTGCCAGATGAATGCACCACTATCATAGATCGAACTGATGGCAGCTACGAGGAGAACAAGTACCTGCTGAATGGTGCTGGTAACAGCCTGGTGATGGGTGTGGGCACAGGTATGGGTAACATCAGAGGAGGCGGCGGCCCAGGTGGACCTCGGGGCATCACCCATGGACAAACCATACCCAGATCTGTTCCAGAACCCCATCAGTGCCTTTCAGCAATTACCACTGGTGGTAAAGATGCCACTGGCAAAGCGGAGCACCTGAATAATTCTCCTCGAGCTACGGCCGCAGCTGCAGCCGTGGCTGCCAAACGTAAACGTGTCAAGTTCACCTCTTTTGCCACCGTTCTGCCCAACGATAACGCGGGCGGAGGCGGCCCATACACCAACTCATCAGTCTTGGTGACCAATGGGAGCGAGGATGATATCAAGTGGGTATGCCAGGATATGGACCTAGGCCAGTCTGAAATCAGAACCTACTTGGAGAGGCTACAAGACAATCTGTGACTGACGGAGGCAGACTGAGGAAAGAGGGGCCAGAGAATGAGTGCCGCAGAGGGGAGCCGAACAACAAATACAATTCACCTTTAATGCCTTTGCAATGGATGAAGGGAGTGGGGATAGGAGTCATTTAAAGGGAATTAGGAATGAGAGAAAGGGTTTGTGTTTGGAAAGTGGCAACTGAGGCAATTATTGACCAATCGGAGAGATGCTCATATTTAGCTTCTCTTCGCCTAAAGCCGACTGTCATTACTAGCTCAAACTAAAATCAACAGTAGCAAACAGTATATGACATAATCATTTTTAAAGTATTATTTATTGAGAAAATAGAGTAATAATGAAGAGATTTATTGATTTTGAATTGGTTATGATTTTTTAAAATACATGTAATAGGTTTCTAGTAAGCTGTTGTGCTGTAAATTCAGGGTACTATTGGACAAACATTTAAGAAGTTACACTTCGTCCTGACACACAAAAGTCTTTTATACTCATTTATAGTGCCAATGCTGGCAGTTGATGAACAGAATAAATCTAATTTTCACAGATTTTCATGTGATTTACTGACAGTCTGTTGAAGGGTTATGTGATAAAACACATCTGTGAAATATCACGTGACAATTCCCTTTTGCCAGTGTTTATAAGTCAAGTATTACATGTAAAAATACATATAAGTATATTCCAGTGTATTCCAGTTATGAATTGAGCTATATTACGGCCAGTAGTGAATATTGCGGCTCAGCAAATAAACCGAGAAGGCTCGCACCTTCCTCGATTAATACAACATTTTGAAAGTTGGAAAACGATACGCAGTACAAAGGACTGTTTCTCCCTTGGATCCGTGACAGAGGCATTTAAAACTTGCACAAGTACAAACAGGGAAGGACATTAGCCATATTTCAGGCTGGCCTCCTGTTTTCCTGAAACTTTCCAGCCAATTATGGCTTATTCCCTGTATTCAAAATCAATCATGTGATCCCCTTTGGCCCATCGCCGTGTATGTGAATGGACGGCGCTAGAAACTTTCTGAACTGAAGTACACAGTGACATACTGTGAAATACTGTCTGTAAACTAAAGGACTGACAGGTCAATCTCCGAAAAGGAAGCTGCTTGAGCTTTGCAAAAGCCAGACTGAACATTTCAATAATGTGGATACATGAAGATGGAGTTAAACTCTTCAATATCTAACAAATCAGTATGGGTTCATGAAATGTTTGCTCTTTCTGAACGCAATATTTTTCTTTTATTCATTTTTTTTCTTAATGTTTTCCTTGTTTTTCCTTAATAGGGAAGATGTTACCTGTAGCCTTTTATTTCAAAGATTTATTAAGACTTTAAGGATATATGATTTTTTTTTTTTTTTGCCTCTGAGACATTTATTTATTTAAATTAACATTGAGAGGGTGAGGAAAGAAAGTGAGGAAAGCTAAGCAAGCACACACTGTAAGGAAACAGACGGGACACAGTAGAGGTAGCGGCTGCCTCACCTTCGTTAAGCTCAGGTGACGGATCATGATGAAACAACGTTAAAATGGAGAACTGTAAGATTGTTAAGATTGCAATATTTATTTATAAATGTGTTTCAGAGTACATTGTATGTTGTAAATAAACATGCTTCAAAGTGCTTGTGAATAAGATTGCAGGTGACTAGCCAACAACATGGTGATATTTTGTACATTTTACAGTGCAGATATGGTACACAGTACTATCTACCACCACAATGTGAACGTAATCTTACCGCCTCTTTTCTAAAGCTGTTTCTGTTTGTTTTTTTATGTATTAAATGAATTCTTGTCTTTGTACAGGGTAGGAATTAATTTACCTCCATAACAAGATAGAAAAATGGAGCCAAACCTTCAGACAGCACAGTCCAAAACTTGTGGACGGTGGTCAGTGTATGAGATCCAACAAGAAAGAAAACCAAATCACAAGTTAAGATACAAAAACTAATAATTTGGATTATTACTGTACATACACTGGTCATTACCTGCTCAGTGACGCTGAATATAGGCATATTGATTTTACACTGGCCAAATCATCAGGGGCCTCATTTATAAACCCAACAAACCCATAGCTATGAACAAAAGTTGAAAATAGTCTCTGCAAAAATGTAATGTTTACAGTATTGTGCAAATGTCTTCCACACCCTACTGTTTCTGTTTAATTGTGGTTTTGCTGATATTTCATTAATATGTCTGAAAAAGGCCAGATTTGAAATTTTGGTTTATGTTACTTTTTTTAGAAACAAATGTTAGAGCATCCTGTCTATTTTATAAAAGAAAGTAGTATATAAAAGAAAGCATCAGTCATTTTCAGATGACTAAAAACTTAATTAATTTTTAGGGTTACAGTCCATTGCATGATTCCACAAGGGCAACAAACAGGAGATAATCAACAAATAATGAATTAATCAACATGATATTCTTGTAAAACTGTGGGATAATTCACTGAAAATAATTCAGTTTTATTTTATTTAGACTTTAATGTTTAGCAGATCCAAAGCATGTAGCTCAGTGGGGTAAAGGGGGGATCTCACCTGTGATTTTTTTTTAAAAATGCGGTAAATTTGCGACCTGATTTTTCGTGACTTTTTCACGTTTTTTTTAAACACACGATTGTCACAAAATATACGCGAGATGTTAGCGCGACTATCTCACTGGAATGACAAGTCTGTATGGCTGCAATAGATTTAGCCTTTTTGTCGTGTGCGTTGCAAAGCCCTCGCCACTACAAGCAACAATTTTGCGAGAATGTTGTGCGGCACTTGCATGCTAAAAGAGACATATTTGATACAAATTTGCTGCTATTTCATGTCAGAGCCTCAATTTTTGCAGTTGCGTGAAATTTTAAAATTAAAAAAAATTCCCATGTGCAATTTACGACAACTTGCGACTATTCTGCAAGCCTGTGACTCTCGCAAGGCTTTTTTGCAAATAAAAAGCACAAATTTGCAATTACCGTCACAAATTTGCCGCAAAGCAAAAAAATCGCTGGTGAGATACCCCCTTAAAGGCGCAGTCTCACCTAGACGTTTGGGCCAAGGTAGACAAACTTAATTGCAAATGTTGGTGTCCGCTAGGCTCCGCTAGCTGCCGCCGGGCTCCACCGTCCCCCGCCAATGGACGCCGACTGCGTCCAAATATTTTCAACATGTTTAGAATTCCTCAGTGTTTGCCAACGTACCTCTGGCTAAGTTGGAGACCATTAGAGAAAGTTAATCTCTGCTACAACCAAGTAAGCCTCCATTAGCATCTGCTAGCCGAAGTTACTGGTGCAATTGTTTACGCTGGGTGCTGCTTCGCCCTGCCTGCTCAGAATCACTGGACAGTGGTGTGTCGAACCCCTCTCGTGCACGTTGCCAAGTTGGCAAAAGTGCGCTTGTTCTAATGGAGCGCATTGTAACGCCACCTTCAGCTGGGCTCCACTAGCACCATGTTGTGGAACGCCGTGCTGCATTTGAGGTCCGGAACCAAACTCTAGTAACGTGAGTTTTGCTGACGTTTGGCAAATTTTCTTGACTTTGCCCTGCGTTCACCACACGCTGGGGTAAATGTCATAGTGTGACTGCACCTTAAGGAGTTGGGTTGCCAACATATAGACCTGGGTTTCTGTTCCCGGTCATGCTACCTGTCTGTCTCATTGGACAACACACTTCATCTGCACTATCTTAGTCCACTCAGTTGTAAATGGGTATCAGCCTTGGCTGGGGAAGTAACCTGTGTTGGACCGCCCTCCCATTCAGGAGAAGTCAAACCCTGTAACACGATTCACTCTACGGATTCTGGGGATAAGTACCGGCACCAATGGGCCTCAGAGACTATGTAGGACTTGCTTCTTCTTCTTTAATGTTTAGCACTCTATCATTCATTGATAGTTTGGGACATCATTATTATTATTAGTGTTGTTGATGTAGCATTTTTGCTTTATGACTATTTTATATTATATGATTTTTGCACAGTACTGTATAAAATTGGTCACAATTTCATCTTTGTAAAATCACAATCAATTTGGCAATGTGCTCAGCTGATCAAGCCTCATATTCCACTCTGCCTCATCCCCAATTGGATCATAGATCAATGTAATGTATTCAGAATCTCAACCTGAATTTCAGTACATCATTGGAATGCTCTGCAACCAACCGTTCAATTTAAATATGTTTTATTTCAAATCTGTTTTATTTATGTAGCCCAAAATCACAGGATGTCTCAGTGAGCCTTACATTATCTTCAACATAAAGTAAATTATCCTTTAACATAAAGTACATGATATAAAGTAAAGTATGCCGCCCTTCATTCCTGTAATTCTTCATTGGTTAAAGATAACTCCATGTGCATACTGTTTGTCACTATGAATCAACCAAACATTACAAACACAGCAAAAATTTGTTTGGAAGTAATTATTTACTCCTTGTTCATTTCTAAATTATAAGTCCATTTTGGGTTGTAAGGGCCCAGACACCACAAATACTTTACTCTTAAACATTCAGAGCACCTTTCAGTTCATTTCAAAGCAATCAGCGCTATGGTAATCATGCCAATAATTGAAGATATTTCACATCAACTCTATCTTTTGTATTTCAAATTTGCCCCGGCACTAATCATAACCCATGTTCTCATTGCTGAACTTTGAGGAGATAGAAACGAACCATGCCCAAAATTGAGATGGCAATATTAGCTGGGCATGTTCCATGAAGTAATTTTCTAAAATCCTGTTTACCAAAGTATACATTTATTAAGGGAGAAGCAACCAAGCTACCTATGGTGGCTAGCCAGCCTAACCCAATTGCAATACAATGGTTTGCTAAACCAACTAGCTTGGATAATTAGAAATATCACACCATGTCTTTAAAATATGGGTATTCTCTTTACACCTTGAATCTGTAAATCATTTGAGTCATGTTCATCAGTGCCATTGCTTAAAAATGCCCTGAATGTCTGTTATGCTGCCTTTTGGTTGCTAAAATTTGAACTTAGAGTTTACCATGAAGTAAATTGTTTTATGAGTCTGTGGAACATCTGGGGTCATGTCACAACTTCACAGTGATCGTCATGGATTTCCACCATCTCCAAAATGCCTATATGTATTTGGACAAAGTTTACAAATAGATACGTACATTCTCCCATTGAGTTTGTTTTTGTAAACCCCTATTTTTCTTGAGAAGTGACCAATGTAAGCCACTTTAAAATCCACTTTTGTGCGTCTGTAATTCTAATAAATGAGACCCCAGGTCTGAAATGGAGAGGACAGACTGTTTGGATAGACTCGAAATGTGGGAACTAAACGGCCTGTGTGGCTTCCACCAAAGCAATACATACTGTGATTGTTGATGATGACTACATTGTATGTTATGGACTCGTACACATTAGTGAATCTTGCCTACCCTTATATAGCTACAGGATTGCTTTATTTGAAAGGATGAGTCAGAGCTCTCCAAGTTCAAGAGCTGTTGCAGGTTCAAGTGCATCAGTGTTCACAGGTGAACCTTTTCTTTCCTACTGTGAGTTTCATCATATTTTTGGCAGTCTGTGCTCTCGTTCTACCTATTGTACAATTTAAACTCTATGGATGTAAGTTTAAAAAACAAAACCAAAAGAAAACAAAAATTTTGTAAAAAATGATATCTGGGGCATTGAAGCTTTTATTTGACACAAGGAAAAATCAAATCAAGAGTAGGTAACAGGTAATAGTAGTTTACAGTAATCTATTACAGTAGTTAAGGGAATTTATTTCATGCTTACAAAACTACTGCTGAACTTTGGCACAGTTCTTAAGATTTTTTTTTGAAATCATAAATCTGTAGCATCAGCTGTGAGAAGTAATTCAGAATAATTAGTAAAGTTGTTGTTACATTCAACAGACAATTATCTGATTTTGAACTACACAGGGTAGCCAACTGAATGTGCAAAAACAATAGACTTGGCTGTTGTTATTATTATTATATTTTAGTTTCCACTCAAAGCCCAGGGATTATATAATGTGAGGTTTTCACCAGTCCACTCAGTTCCTACAAGCTAAGACCTAACATGGACCAAATGTGCCCTACGTAATGTTGTGTCCAAATTTCTTTTGCATGTCGAGTTGGGTCCTGATATGGTTCCATTCTATTACCTTAAGTCTATGGTCTTTGAGCCTGTATGTTGTTGAGAAATAAAATAGGGAATGAAAAGCGTAAAATTCAGGTATAAATGCACTGAGGAATCGGTGCTTTACCTTCTCCTGGTGCATTTTTTTTTCTCCTTAGTTTTTGCAAATCATGCTGGACATTTCCAGTATGTTCACAACTGCTCAGGTTGGTTACACTTATGGTCTTGTCACCTTTGATTAATTTACGCTTGGCTCCAATAACCTGTTTAGTTTGAGTCTTGGGATGCTTTCACACCTACACTGTTTGGTTTGTTTCAGTTGGACCATGATCCCTTTATTCTGATAGTCTGGTTTATTTAGTGAGGTGTGAACATGTAACAAACTGTAAATGGGCTGCATTTATATAACGCTTTTCATCTGAAGCAGACAGTGAAAGGGTTTTACAATGATGTCTCACATTCACACACTCACACACAGCAATGTCAGCGTGCTGCCATGCAAGGTGCTCAACAACACCGGGATCAACTTGGGGATTAATCACCTTGCCCAAGGGACCTTAGTGATTTTTCTGTCTGACAGGGAATTGAACTGAGGACCCTTTGGTCACAAGCTCACCTCTCTAAACTCCAGAACATCAGCCCTCCTCTACACTGGATTTTGGTGGCTCACTTGTGGGTTGCTTCCCAAAGTTTTTAACTGTGAAGACTCATAATTCACAGGAACATGTGTCCCTTATTAAATTGTGTTCAAATTCAAAAGCAGTTTTCTGCAAATAAAAAAAAGTGCAGTATACAACAGAAGTGAGAGCACCCCTATGAAATATCAATTAAATGTCAAAAGATTCAACATTGTATCACCTCTCAATAATTACATTGTGTCTTAGTTAACAAATAGTGTTTCCTCTTATAATGTTGCAGAATGGTGCAGGATATCAAACCTATTGTTCATTTTGGGTGAAAAGCACCAAAATTGGCACATGTAGCTCTTCGTGTGCTCTTTAAATCTGGCCTAGGGACCAATCCAATTTCTATCCAAGATGGCGGCCAATTTCAAAATGGCCACCAATGAGGAAAATACCATAAGGTGACCATACGTCCTCTTTTACCCGGACATGTCCTCTTTTGGGGGCCCGTCCGGCCTGTCCGGGGGGGGGTTTATAAAATCCTTCAAACGTCCGGATTTTTGAGAGTTGGGGTAGCGTGTACTGAATATTGATCTGTGTATCCTCCCCCCTGTGTATAACCGCAAAATGGTTTGGTCCGTGCCGTGCGGTGGGCTCTATAAGGGCATAGGGGCAGAGACTCGCCCAGGATCTGCACTGGCTCAAATCAAACACACAGTGGCTTCGATGCGAACGCATGCATGCACTGTCAGCAGCACTGAAAGAAAAGAAAAAACTGCCGAAACGCAAGTGCAATTTCACTGATGAAATGCGGAAAAAGAGAGGAGAAAGAAAA